>VDFB02047815.1:0-23494 GCA_007258455.2 Sequoia sempervirens | reverse complement strand
AATGTTTCTAAAGATCATTAACTAGATATATATAATAATTAAATTATTGAAAACTTACACGTGTACCTTTTCTAACCAATCCTCAAATATGGTCATAATCAATTGAAATCAAAGGAATGTCTTCAAATCTTTCTTCCTCGTCTTCATCATATGTTTCTAAAACAAGTAGTGGCACTGTATCCCATTTAGCAACATATCCAAGTTCTTGATTGTTGCATGCATAATTAGAGTTTCCCTCAATGCACTCAGTGCAAAAACAAGAGTAATCCCTTGTGTCTAATATCCATCCATGGCGACTATCTGAACTCCTAACACAATGCAAAGATTTTGTTTTTTCTACCCTCTTGCATCCATGCATCGATCTTCTATCCATGCCTAGATACATATGTACAACAAAAAACTTATGTGAACAAATATGTATATATATTTTAAATTTAAATAAATTCAAATTTTTGATTTAATGTAATTTATACATACTCGATATCTCCCAAAACACTCTTTTTGGAATGTGTCGGTTTGTTCTTGAAGATGTGTCAACCACATTTGATGCAAAGTGTTTCTTTCACCATTCAAGAACATCATGTGCATTGTCTAGACGATCCTCTGGATAACTCATTTGATGCTTTCTAAAGCCTGCTTGATGCAAGCCTCGCCTCCATCATGCTCACCCTTTCCATGCCCACTCTCAAAAAACTCCAAACATGGTATTTTGTAGGATTTTATGATATCTACAAAGTGCATAGAATGCAATGGAAGATTTGAATTGTGCCAAGACATCCATCTCAACATACAAATGATTTTCAAATTTGACACCCCTACTTCTCAAATTTCAAAAAATATTGTAAAGCAATGTTGGACACAAAAGTGTGTCATGCTCTTTATCATCACTATATAAAAGGGACATTCTTTAAAATGACTCGCTCTTTCATCTCAATTTCAATACCATCCACTGGACAGCATGGGCTCGATAAACACACATGAACCATAATAGTGATCTGCTTTGAAAAGTAATACTCTAATTGAATCTCCTTTTGATGTACAAAGGAGTAATTTTCTGCAAAGTCAACTACTGATAGAACTGTTCCATGTGGGAAAGTATCTCTTAATGTTTGGAATTGTTGTGCTTGCCACTTAGCAAAAAATGAATGATGTATGTATGGTCATATCAATTTTCAAAAATCTTCCATAAATTTTCCAATGGGAATCTCCTCTTTCTACATAGATCAACCTTTGTGGATTCTTTCCCAAATTTGTTTGCAACTTTATATACCTTGTAATCAGGTTTGAAATATGTGAATAACTAATAAAACCACACTTGATCAATGAAACATTACATCAAAGAGAATCCAAATAACTTGATCTATGAGAAATTGAAACAAATAAACTCTCTAAAAATAGTGCACTTACCTCTTGCAATTTAATTGCCTTTGTTAGGGTCAAGATTCCCCAATCTTTGGAAGGAAATTTAGCCAGCCCACATGTCTCACAAATCTCTTTTATGCAATTTATTTGAGGTCCATTTCATGATCACATAATATAGACTTTAACAAACTTAAGCTCATAGAGTGCATTTTGAAACCCACATCTTTCTTTTCTCATCTTTTGAAACAACTGATAGCAGAGATCAAATTCAATATGATAACAAAAACAACAAGTTTCAAAAAACTTGTTTATCTTCACATAATATGGCTTTAACCTTTGAAACATTGTTTGCCCAATATTTATATGAGGATATGCATTACAAAAGTTCATATACATCTCAAATTGTGTTATGTCTAGCTAATGTTTGATATGATTTTCATAAATACTAGGTCCAATCTTGTATCTCATAACATCTCTAGTATTTGATGATGGACGAGTCTGATCATGCCAAAAACTTGAGACCAAGTTCCTAACAACATCTTCAATCCCGGCTTAATGGGAGCTCTCTACATAATTGCCCAATTGCCTTCTAAACTCTCATCCAAAACTTTCTTTTTCTATATTTTATCAATGTGGTTCCTACTATAACCAATTTCAATTGAAAGTCATATTTTTCTTTTTCTTGCTATATCTTGATGTACAATAGATGTCAACATCAATTCTTGTAGTGGCCTTATCCACAGTTCGAGATCCTTTCCCAATGGAATTAAACTCTTTTTAACATTTTGAACAATATCCTTTTGTAATCCCATGTGTTTCTTCTTATTTGATGATGAATGGACATTCCAACAATTGTAATGACTCTTGAGCTCATCACAAAGAAGTAAACATGATAACAATTGATTTTTTCAAGGTATCAAGATGATTGATCATTCCATTTACATATTTAGTCATTGACCTCTTTCTCTATTATAAGGCCGGTTGGCATAATATTTCAGTTTCTCCATATCCATTTCAAGTAAATGATCTAAATTTCTATGAGAAATTTGTTTCCTCACCTTCTCAGCTAGTTTTATATGCTCATCCATACCAGTAGGAGGAAGTGATCCCAACCCCTCTCCAAAATGCATTGTTTGTACTTGTGCCTCCTCCCTATCTTCAAGGACCATGCATTCTTGAGCGGATTCATTTGATCCAATGTCTATATTTGGCTCGACTTGAGCATGAAAACTTCCTACTTGTTGAGCCCTTCCTACACATGTCACAAAATATTTTGCAAACAAAAGTGAGAGAGATGATGTTAAATATATAGTGAAGTTTATGTATGTGCTGTAAACAAATTGGATAAAACATGATGAGCTATAAGTGAGAGAAGTTTGTGCTATTTTTATATGCTCATCCATACCAAGAGAAGGAAGTGATCTTGACTCCTAAAATGCTACTTGCTCTTCTTACCTCCCACATTTGCCAAGGTCCATGTATTTCAACGGATTCGTTTGATCCAATATCTACATTTGGCTCGACTCCTGCTTGAGGAATCCCTAGAGCATAAAACATAAAAATAATTTGAGAACATTGAAGCGATGAAAATAAAATATGAAAGACACAAAACACTGTAAATATTGAAACAAAAAGAATTGGCTTAAGGAATTGGAGTCAAGGATCATATAAACATTGCAACTTGCATGACCAAGATGACTTGAGGATATTTAAAAGCATTTATAGTCATTCAAGTGCAATGATGGTTAGAAACCTTCAAAGTAAAAGTACTAAACACACACTTGAGAGTGAGAGAGAGAAGAAACAAGCATGTACCTTGTTTCTTTCTATGATAATTTTCCAAGCTTTGATCACGCCTCTTTTGTTCTTCTTCTTTTGACAATTTTCGTTGAGACGCATTTTTTCTTTTTCTTTGTTGTCCCATTTTCTTCTTCAACTTAAAGATGACTCAAAACAAGTTCTCTACCAACTTAGTTAAATTATCCTCCAAATTTTTCCTTGATTGATAAAAATGAAAAGTTGTCGAGCTCCAATATTTGCCCCCTTGATAAATGTGCAAAACTTCTCCAAAATCATACCCAAGTGAATCAAACATTCAAGTGTACATGGAATAACTATATCCTCTAGTTTAAATGAATCAAGCAGTAAACAAACAAGTTATTTCATTGTGGAGTTTGTTGTTATTTAATTCATAGGTATGCACAACATATCTAGTAATTTTAGAATTTTGGTAAAGTGTCAAAAATGTATAAATATTAGAGGCATAATTTGAATTGAATTTTCTTAATTATATTTGAATTGAATTTCAAGTTAGTTGTCGAAAATGTATAATAGAGGTATAATTTGAATTAAATTTTCTTAATTATATTTAAATTGAATTTCAAGTTACTTGTAAAAAATGTATAATAGTTCGATATAATTTGAATTGAATTTTCTTAAAATTATATTTGAATTGAATTTCAAGTTACTTGTAAAAGATTATATCTTGTTCAATCCTCCAATGGTTCATGTTGCTTAAGTCATTTTTAAAAAATATTTATTGTGATCAACATGAATGAACTTAATTATAAAGTGGCATTGATTTCCCTAAAATTCTACTAGAGATCAAATGTATATTGAATATAAGGAAATGTAAGTTGTAAGAGATCATAAAATAAGAAAACATGTATGTATATTGAATATTTAAAGTAAATGCATACATATATTATGTGTAAACATGTTTAAACCATAAGCAAACACATGTACATATATGTAAAGGGATTCAATACATATAAACATAACACATTATAAGCAAAGAGGCAAATGTATGTATATATCATATAAGAAAATATATGTACATATATCATAAAAGAAAAATGTAAATTTAAGATCATCAAATGTCAAATACTAAAGATCAAAAAATAAGAAAATGTATGTATATCATATAAGCAAGTGTAAGTTAGAGATCATCAAATATCAAATACTAAATTTTAAAGATCATCATATAATCAAATACACATCATGTGGTAAAGATCATAAATCTAGAATTCATGGCCTAATATGAATGTCTACTTCCTAGGACCTAATGGCCATCTGAATGAGAACAGTCCTGCTCTGATGGATGTGCTGAGCCCTGCAAATAAAATTGTGTACAAGATGTGTTAAATACATATAATTTTTATTAAATAAATTTTATGAAAGTAATTTTTAAATGAACTTGTATTTTTAAATATCAATCTAGAACTTGTATTTATCTATGCATACATAAATATATATTTTATGAAAACTCACATGTCCATTGATAGCAGATTCATCCACAGAGTCACATCGATCATGCACACGATCTGGACCAAGGCTAGGAGTGATATGAGGTATGTCCACCTATAACAATATATATACACATATATATCAACTTACATGAATATCTAGTTAAAAGAAATTTAAAAAATAATGAAAAGAATTGAAACATGCACATGCACACATACATGCACATCATATGATATCAGATGACCTAAGTCCTCTGAAATGGTCACCTCCACCATATCCACCAAACGATCAAGTGACGAATCAACATCTACATCCATCTGATCTATCCCATATCGTGCCAGAAATGATGAATCTAGAGGATTATGAAGGTGAGATGGCATTGACAATGATGAACCGTAACCAATCAACATATCAAGAGTTCCATAGTCTCAGAAGCCATATGAATCAGAGGTGGATCCTCATGTGCACTAGTGCTCGGCTGAGAGTGATGGGATCCTGGAACTGAATGACCTCTATGTCTCAAATGATCTCTAATATGCTCTATACTGATCCCATTGTTTGATGCAATGTGGGCATATGCCTCCAAATGTGTCCTTAGCTGGGAACAATTTAGAGTCATGCATGACATATCTCTTGTAAGTGCATCAAGCTGTGTAGGAGTAGGGATGTTGGCCACTCTAAAAGGATCCATGGTGGTCCACTGTGTTGAAAATGGTGTGGATCGGGAATGTCTAGATATCAAATACTGACCTACACGATCATCAGATATCCTAGTGGTGGAGCCGCAATGTCACCTACAGTGTCAATTGCTTCCTTTTGGGAAGCAACAACAACCTCATTTGCTATGGGGGCTAGAGCTGGGGCGAGAGCAGGAGACCTATCACCAACTAATACCCTAAACATTGGGGGTGGTCTATCTGCTCGACGATAGGTGGGCCTATCATCAACAATCCTACCACTGACCAACATATGGTGGAATGTCTAGGTAGTTAACTTTGAGGCCCAAATGGACCTCAACATACAACACGAACAAAAAATACAATGGAACTGGTCATTGTTTGGCATAGACCATGTGATACAGAAATTGTGGTAGATCAATGAGGCCATAGCATGATCGACACATCTAGTGACCTCGCATCCTAACTCCACGACATTTTGATAAAATGGAAAACAAGTGGTTTTATCATTTCTTTGGTGACACTATCTGTATTTGTTTAAGGAACATCACTATGTACTTCTTCCGCATGCAGAAAGAATAGCAAATAATTGTCTGGGAATATGCACTAGTCCCTCTCAAGTTCATCTTTTAGTTTTTCTAGACTATGCAATATTAACACATGTCTACTATATATCTCCTCGAAGTTTGCACCCTTGCGGTTAATGAATTTCCAATTTTTATCTCATTACTAGTATTTGCAAACAAAGAATCTGGCACAGGTGGAACATGATCTACATTTTCCATGTTATATATATATATATATATATATATATATATATATATACAGTACACCTAAAAAAATGAGACTTTGGTAAATAATATATCTAGATAAAGAGAATACAAATCTAAAATAGAACTTGTAATAATTCATCTACTCATCAATAATATTTTCATACTATTAACTTGATTTAAAAAGAATTGGAAGACAACTATAATCTATAACATAGCATCCTTAAATGGTTCAAATTTTAAATGAAACGATGAAAGAAAGAATAAGAATACAAAGATTAAAGTATAAAATCATTTGAAAATAATTGGGGATAAAAATATTTAATCTAATAGTTGTTAACATGAATGAACTTCAATTATATAGCCAAGAACATCAAAAAATTATAGATTGAAAAGCAAAATAAATATGTCATATTACTTAGGGGGTCGTGCTACCCGATTCCTATAGTCTAATAAAAAAAAAATGTCATATTACTTGAATCAAATCTAATAAAGTTTGACTTCATTGCATACTTGTTATAAATATCTCACATGAACCAATGAAACTCAACGTGTCTCCAAATTACATAAGAAGAGAGAAACTAAATGTGAAAAAGAAAAAGAAATTCAAAATCCATCTTTTTGTAATGAGTTTGTTAAAATTTAAAAACATTCAAGAACCCCAAAATGGTTTGAAATTGATGAGCATAATAGAAATTCCTGAAGGCAAGAGGTCATCACAAACCATTCGGTTGTGGGCTTCAAAAAATTTCAATGAATGGTTTTCCAATAAGATGTATTAACCAAAATATTCCAAATTTTTATACAATTACTAAAGATGTACAAAATGAGACCTTTACTAAATAAATTTCAAAATGCATCATTAAATGTATATTAACATCATCCGCACTCTAATTAAGAACATTAAAAACAACACCAACACAAAGAGATAAAATTAAAAAGTTCCAACTAATGATGTTATAATAATCCTCCCCAAGTTGATCCTCTCATCCCAATCATCATACTTAATGTTTTGGTACTTGAATCATGTTTATTATATTATGTGCTCCTCAACACTATGTAAATTAGAACTCTTAATAAACATGTTTTTTAAGAGGAAGCATTTTCTCTTTCTATTACCATAACAATTATTCTTGTTTTTGTAACTTGGTATTTCTACTTGTAGATTTTCAACTTTTTATTATGTAAATCATTCTTTGATACCCAAGTAGTTTGAAGACCCTTTTAAGATGAAGAAAATATAGATTTATCATTTGTAATCCTCATCCTTCCTTGCTACATGAGTAATTTTTTTTATGAAAACCATGTTTAGGAATGAAAATATCCAATCCCTTATGCTTCTGAACTAAAGTTTGCAATGCTTATGGTTCTTTTGGCCTTATAGATTCTTGAATCATTTTATAATATAAAACCTACATATAACCTACTTTGGCTCTAATAATTGTAAACCCTTTAGGAATTCTAAATTGTTGCATCTTGTCTTGATTTTCCCACCATTGTTATTCCTTTTGAAATTTTTACAAATTAGGCAAAGAATCCTTGCACTTATATAGAGGATCCTTAGGTATGTTCTTAAAATTATTTAAGGTTAAATGACTTAATCTAAAATAAAGGCATATACGGATCTCTTGCAATTGTAACCTCTTTACTAGTGTGAACATATTTGATACCTTGATGGCATGACATAGATGATGTTGCTTGATATTGCTTTATCCATGGATACCCAAGTAAAATATGAGATACATCTAAAGAAGAAATAATATGACATAGAATAAGAACTTCCCTCATCTTTTAGACCAAAAAATTAAGGTAAAATAATGTATCCTATAGTTTCAATCAACATATCATTAGTCAATTTTAAATAAACCCTCAAATATGCATATGCTTGTTTATAAAATGATGATAAAACAAAAATTATTCAATGCATACATTTTATTGGTGAGTAAGATCAATAAACACACCCTTACATGGTTCATGATCCACACAAAACCAAAGGACCATTATAATTATTTGGTAATATCTCACAATGTGAAAAAGGTGTCAAAAAAATTAGCATACCTAAACCGTAAATTGATTTGTCATAAAGTGGGTGGGTAGCTTAGTGGTGGAGATTTGCATCCTAACTAGTTCATGGAAATTTCAACATGGTATTAGAGCCAAGCTAGGTGCATTTGACACCTATGTTGTGGCTCAAGGGAGTGTGTTGGAGAAATGATACACACCTAAGCCATAAAAGGACTCATCACAATGTGAGCCATTAGCTCAATAGTAGAGCATCCTAACACCAAATGGGAGGTCCTAAGTTTGAATACTGGTTAGTCCATAGAAATTTCTATAAAAGTCAATCACTAGTACATAAGAAGAAGAATAAGTACCCTTATAATTTTTATTAATACCAACAAATCATTCCTCACATGTAGGTGAATCAATGATTTCAAGCTCGTCAACATGTATATGTACCTCAATCTCATGACCCTCATATAAAACCATTTTATTAGATTTATTTAGTGTAAAATATTTAAATTTTCATTAGGAGGAACAATTGAAGGATTGACCCCAATATTAACCCCCTCAACCTAATTTTTTTTTATCAATCAAATCCTTAATCAATTATTCCTCAATCCCATAAAATGTTGAGTATAATTACAATTAACTCTACAATTTAATAACAAAATTCTTTCTCATTATATCTTTTGGGAATAACCTTAGATTTATCTAATGGCCTAATAGGAGGAAGTGTAATCATGTTTGCACTAAGTAAATTTTGAAGCACATTTTACAAAGGAAAAATTTGGAGGCTTTAGAGTCATAATATTAGAAACATTTATAATGTATAGTTTGTACAATGGTCATTTCCATTATTTTTTACTATCCTTTTGGAAATAATTTTTTCTTTTCAAATTTACAAGGGTAGGATGATGTAGATGAAGCATTAGAAGATCCATAATTAAGTGTGGTAGCCTCTAACAACTTTAGTTCTTAACATTCATCTCACTTGCACATGCAAATGTTAAGAATGTATATACTTTGTAGATCCTTGTTTACAGTCAAAAAATCTAAAATAATAAACTTCAATCCAACATTCCCAATATTTGCATTGACCAATTTCAATATTAAAAAATAGACCCAAATGGAAGATAATACAATCATTTAATAGCATAATATTTTAAATTTCATGGGAAGAACTTAGCCAATAACTTATCATCATACACAAAATCCAAATATGTAGCACTAAAGAACCTTGAATGTGTCATGGGATCTCCTTTAACATTGTGCATCTCAAATCTAGGATCCAAAAATCCAACAAAAAATGGATATGTAAAATTTTCAATAGAAATTGAATTGTGTTTGATTTTTATATGTATGTCTTTTTTTGTTTCCATTAGGTAAGGAATCAACATTACTTTTCATCTCAACAAGACTTTAAACATTAATGTCAAGGGTAGATAGAGGCACACTAGGATTAAGGACATGAATGAAAGTGGCAAGATGAGAAATGGAAGGTGGTGTATAAATTTGTCGTGACATAATAAATGAGTGTGGAGTGACAAAGACTTGAGTAGGAATATCACAGTGAGGGGAACATGGGAAGTGTAAACAAAACTAATGAGAACTAATGTGGAGACAAGAAAACTATGTGCATCATAATAAGTAAGCATGAGATGAGATCTAGGAAAAAGGAGAGGATAAATTTGGGGAGATTTGGTGGAAGGAGAAATAAATTGCATTATAAGATAGATAGGAGTAAAACAATAAGGAGGAATACATGAAGAAGAAGCTTGGGATGGAGGGAAAATGACACATCACTCAAAGGGATTGTTGAGCTTATCCTTTTACCTATTTAACTTTAAGTACTTTCTTTCCACATGGCTTATTAATCAACATAGTATATGAAGGAGATCAATCATTGTACTAGGATTAATATTACTAGCCAAATTTGCAAGATCCAAAGAAAGGTTGTGTGCATCAAAGCTATATCTTGATTACCATTTTCTCAACAAGGGCCTCATGGTCAAATGATTCTTCTCCATTATGATAAATTTAGTATCATGCATATTCCCAATCATACCAATTTTAGCTTGATTCACAACCATGGTGGGATTGAACTATGACTTCTTACTAGGAAAAGAGGATGATTTTGGTATTAGAAGGAAATAAGGATCGAACAATGTTTAGATTTGATTAAGAAATTAGACAATGAGAAAGCACTTAAATCTAAAAACTAAATAAGATTCAAGAAAACCTTTATGGCCAAATCGTAGGACATACCAAATTAAATGGCTTTGCCAAAATGAAAAGAAAATAATTTCTTTAGAGTTTTCTTTTCTAATTAGCTAGGATAAATAAATACAATAAGTAAATACACAAATTACCTTTGAACATACAATTGAATTTAAAAATACTAGACAAGCACACTATAGAATTGACAAAGAGGGTTAGGGTTTTTAGCTTCATTTGTTATATGGAGATATTTTATTGTAATGTACATAATCAATGATATGATTCTTGATTTTTTATAAGATTTAATATTATGACACCTTAACAAACCAAGATATGACTTTCATGGTTCACTCCTACATGTATGGAATTTACATTTTCATCTACAAGTTTGACCCTAAATTTGTAGTTTTAAAATTATTTTGTGGCATATGTGTTTAGTTTATTTGTTGTGTTATTAGTTGGATGATAGTTAAGGTGTCCACTATGAAATGGTAGATGATGGGGAGGTGATGTTGGAGCATTTGACACTTGAAATAATGTTGTAGATGCATTGAAAAGGTGTAGATGCATTGAAATTATAGACCTCTCATCCCCTAACAGATAGTTGATAGTTTTGATATTCATTTTTCTCATGAAAGGTGTTTAACAAGACAAAAATATATGCAAAACGGGGAAGCAAAATACTATATTGAAAATGCTTTAAAAACTTTCAAACAAATGCAATTTGAATTCAACAAATTTTAAAAAAATTGCATTTAGGGTTTCAAAATTAAACAAATAGATGCATTTTGAACTCTAAAAAAATTGAATTTTACATACCTAGTGCTCAATAGTGCTCGATATGCAAACTGGAATGATGAACTTTGAAGAGACAAACAGAAATTTGCTTTTGCTGGAGAGAGAAACCTTGTTTGGTTGCCGTCACGGACTCTGTTCGCCGCGCACACCAGGGACAGTGACTGGTAAAAGAACAAAGTAAAAGTGATAGTTAAAATGAAACAATTTTTTGTTTTTGTCATATTGAAGGGGTTCGGTCGAACCCATGTTCGACCAATCCCATTTGAATATGTTTTTTTTATTCGGGCTTTCATTGGTTCGACCGAACCCATTTAGTATGGAGAATGGAAAAAATCTGAAATTTCCTTCCTCTTAGAAAGTGTAAACCACTATTCTAAGGTAACCCTTCAAGCAAAATGAACTCCTCTTAGGCCCAATCAATGCTTTCACCCAGCCGCCCCTGTTCTTGCCTGGCAATACTTTAGAAAAATAAATGCAACCTCTAAGCTCCCTGAATTTTTCCTTGAAATGATTGTCTCGGCGATAGCAATTGAATGCAACAATACCCAGAACCATAGGATGCTTCAATGATGAGATATGAACCAAAATGTCTTGCCAATGGTGCCCTTGTTGTAGTATATCAGACCACTAAAATTATTTACCAGCAACCTGATAGCTACTCCAAAATACTCCAAAACAATTGCCAAGCTCTCCCAAGATGAATGCTCAAATACCCACAAAGAAATAATGCACGAATGAGGCCATACAAGCAAAAATTTGAATATGATATGCAAAATCGTGGCTCCAATATGCAGACTTATATGACTGAAAAATACTATATCAGAACTTCTGGCAATGACTGAATGAATGCAATCAACCTCCTCAATGCAAAATTGACGAAGACTATGAACTCCAAAATGTCTCCAACAATGCTCCAAAACAAAGCATACAAAAACTTGGCCAAAGGCCACTAAGTTTTTACAATGAAGCTCAAATAGAAAGTTTGAAGTAACTTTCTCCCAGCTGCAATAATTCAAGTGATATTTCACACCCCCAAAATTGCTCACCAATTGAGAGTTTTCGTTCTCAATGGCCAAAGACAACTGCAAAAACCCTAGGCTCCACAACCATCAAACATCAAACATCAACAACAACAAATCTGGATGATAGACAATGAGCCCTCAATGCCTATTTATTCTTTTTCCTCAATAGGTCGGCCCCCTTCTAGAACTTTCCCAAGTCACCTTCTAGAAGGAATATTATTTTATTATTTTGCACTTTATAATAAAATAATTTTTCATAACATAAAGTGCAAACATAACATTACTTTATAACATGAGGTTTCTAAAAATAGAAACATATCAAGAAATCATTAGAACACCTCCATATGTAGACTGAATCACAAAACAAGCCAACCAATCAACTGGGTATCTGCCAAACGACCCTCTTATCAAGCTCCATTAGCCTACGAGGATCAGGAATAGGCTAATTCCTCTAAACTCCATTGCTCATGAAAAAGGGGACATTACAGTCCACCCTCCCTAAAATTGCTTGTCCCCAAGCAATCTCAGCAATAAGTACCATTCTCCTCCACCTGGATCCCAAGTGAAGATCTGTGTAATGCCCCAAACATCACCAAATAGCTCTTGTAGCACAAGCACATCCTGCTGAATCAACTCAACCCCAAAACTACGATGATAAATTTGATGCGCCCATACTGTTGGAAAGCCACCACCCATTGCTTCCCGTTGTGCCACTCTGATACCTCCTATCTCCAAAATGCAGCAAGTCCCGAAATCCTGAATCAAATGGTAATCATCACGAGAGAACAAAGGATCAGAATCACCATCTGATATCGGAAGTAAGTCACCAACCAACAAGTAGATAGCTGCCCTATCATATGAAATAGGTAACCAATCCAAAGATGAGTTGTAGATGCCTTCATTACCCTCCAAGGACAACTCTTGAGTGGCTGGTCCACTAAGAGTGTAATCACTAATATCAACATCCTCCTCAAAAGAATGATCAACCCCCCCACCACATGAAGAAACCTCAAATTGTACCAAGTCCTTTGATTGATCAAGCTTATCATCTTCATCACTTAAATTAGAACATAGAGCATAATCATCCTTCATTTGAATGAGGAGTCTTCTAATTTTATCTATTCCTTTTTGTCTTGCCATGTTGGAAAGATTGACTTTTTCTTTCACATCTTGAAGATGTTTCCTTGCATTTGCAGCCACTAATCTAGCCTTCTTGGCCTCTCTCAACCATTCTTCATTCAACATTTCAGACCTTTTTAATCTCTTCAATGCCAAAGTACACAAAGTCAGTCCTCTTGATATCTTCATGTCCACTAATGAGTGTAGGGCTGCTATCAAAAGATGATATCATATCATTAGCTTGTACATGATCACAAACTTCCTTTTCATAAGAATGATGAGGCACCATGCTGCTATCCTCAAACCAATCTGTGATGACATCATGCCATTGTAAAATGTCTTCTTCATCATGTGAAGACAAAACACTAGTGGCTACTCCACTAAGTAGAGGATCAATTTCCACATCCTCCTTAATATCTTGTGCCTCCAATAGACTTCCAACATTTATTGAACTACTATCATGAGAGGTAGAAGCAATGCTAAACTCACCTATTGAAGCATCACAAGAAACCATATCCTCAAGTGGCTGCTCCAAAGCAACTGATTTGTCTTCAAACACTTCTTGCTCTTCTTCACCCTTGAAGTCATCCGGAAGTGTCATGTGCCCATCTTCTTCCTCTATGCTGGTATGATTTTTATTCTCCATGTGATCAGCTATATGATGGTCATCAACTACAGCAAACTCATTGTAGAGGTTTCTAGATACCTCATTTGTAGAGACCTCTTGTTCTTCCTTCTTTTCATTTTGTGTTGTAGTCTTCTTAGAAATGGAAGTCATATACCTTGCAATTTTGTCTATCGTTGCAGGTGAGAGCAATTCAGCCATCTTTCTTTGACTTTGTATAAGCTTCTCCAATTCTCCCATCATGGCATTTAATTGCATCCTAGGAATAGCCATAATGTCTTCGTTCTTCACCCAACAGGATGGCAGGAGACTGCTCTGATACCACTATAATGACCCTGCTCAAATCTGATTGAAAACTTCTGAAATTTGGCCTTGGAAATTTCATCAAACACTTTGCATACAAGGTTCATATGACTGATATAACATTTCAGTTTGTTTTAATGGTACTTTCCTTCTCTTAACAACAATGAGAATGTTTGCAAATTATTCTAATTTATCTAAACAATGTCCTAACATGAATGTGCAACTTATTTTGGAAATATTCAATGCATAAATATGAACTAAGCATGAAAAATGATCACCTACAGCCAACTGGTATTTTAACAAATAGTTGGTATGCAAACTAACAAACTAAATACAAATGATATTGAATTGCTCAAATGACACCAGCAACTTATATCTCCTTAATTGCAATGAAATTTCTAATACAATGCTCATGAAATATGGCCAAGACTCTTGGCATTTACATGGATTACAAAATATGATAATGCTGGTATAATGCACACCTACAGCTGAAACTTATAACACCTAAAATGCAATGCTAACATGAATGATAAACAAAGGAACTTGGAGAAATGACGATGCCTTAAAAAAGAGCTGATGAAAGAGTCAAGTTTCAAGCAAAATGAACTCCTCTTAGGCCCAATCAATGCTTTCACCCAGCCACCCCTATTCTTGCCTGGCAATACTTTAGAAAAATAAATGCAGCCTCTAAGCTCCCTGAATTTTTCCTTGAAATGATTGTCTCGGCGATAGCAATTGAATGCAACAATACCCAGAACCATAGGATGCTTCAATGATGAGACATGAACCAAAATGTCTTGCCAATGGTGCCCTTGTTGTAGTATATCAGACCACTGAAATTATTTACCAGCAACCTGATAGCTACTCCAAAATACTCCAAAACAATTGCCAAGCTCTCCCAAGATGAATGCTCAAATACCCACAAAGAAATAATGCACGAATGAGGCCATACAAGCAAAAATCTGAATATGATATACAAAATCGTGGCTCCAATATGCAGACTTATATGACTGAAAATATTATATCAGAACTTCTGGCAATGACTGAATGAATGCAATCAACCTCCTCAATGCAAAATCGATGAAGACTATGAACTCCAAAATGTCTCCAACAATGCTCCAAAACAAAGCATACAAAAACTTGGCCAAAGGCCACTAAGTTTTTACAATGAAGCTCAAATAGAAAGTCTGAAGTAACTTTCTCCCAGCTACAATAATTCAAGTGATATTTCACACCCTCAAAATTGCTCACCAATTGAGAGTTTTCATTCTCAATGGCCAAAGACAACTGCAGAAACCCTAGGCTCCACAACCATCAAACATCAAACATCAACAACAACAAATCTGGATGATAGACAATGAGCCCTCAATGCCTATTTATTCTTTTTCCTCAATAGGTCGGCCTCCTTCTAGAACTTTCCCAAGTTACCTTCTAGAAGGAATATTATTTTATTATTTTTCACTTTATAATAAAATAATTTTTCATAACATAAAGTGCAAACATAACATTACTTTATAACATGAGGTTTCTAAAAATAGAAACATATCAAGAAATCATTAGAACACCTCCATATGTAGACTGAATCATGAAACAAGCCAACCAATCAACTAGGTATCTGCCAAACGACCCTCTTATCAAGCTCCATTAGCCTACGAGGATCAAGAATAGGCTAATTCCTCTAAACTCCATTGCTCATGAAAAAGGGGACATTACAGGATCCGCAGAGCAAGCCTTGCATATTTGTTGGGTATCTAAATGATGTCAAAGGCTATAGGCTTCTCCATCCTACCACTCATGAGTTGTTCATTGAGAGGAGTGTTCATTTTGAGGAGAGCCCTTCAAATTCTTCTCTTACCACTTCTCCTTGCACTATCATATTGGAGCCCGTGCATGATGATGATATTTCTTTAGAGGATCTTAATCGTCCTAATCTTGATGAGGAGTTTTCTCCATCCACTTCAGATGGTGACAATGATGGTGTGGATTCACATTCTTCTCCTAGTCATCATTCAGAGGGCAATGATTCTCCTCCAGACTCTCCATCCCTTGCACCTCCTTGGGCTCGTTAGACATTGGAATCAGTAGGTCATTGGGTTGGTGATCCATCAAATACTAGAAGAACTAGGTCACAGTTTCAGTAGGCTCCTCATCTCTCCATTGCTTCAACTTCTGATCCATAGTATTTTCAAGAAGCTTTAGGTATTCCCAAGTGGGATGCTACAATGTAGGAAGAGTTCAATTCCTTAGAGAGGAATCACACATGGGATCTAGTCCCTCTTCCTAAAGGAAGGAAACTTGTTCGATGCAAGTGAATCTATCAGAAAAAAATTTACAGTAGATGGGTCAGTTGATAAGCATAAGGCTCACTTGGTTGCAAAAGGATTCTCCCAAGTTCTCAAGATTGACTACTCTGAGACTTTTGCACTAGTTGCTAAGATGAATTCCATCTGACTTGTCCTTACTATAGTTGCAGCCCATTGTTGGGAATTTCATCACATGGATGTGAAGAGTGTCTTTCTTCATGGTGGCCTTTAGGAGGAAATCTACATAGAGTATCCACAAAGGTTCATCCAGGATCCTTCACTTGTGTGTCATCTTTGAAAGTCTCTTTATGGCCTTAAACAAGCTCCTCAAGCTTGGTATGCCAAGATGGACTCCTTCCTTCTGATAGTTGGGTTCACTCGATGTCATTCTCATCTGAACGTCTACATTTTGCAACAAGATGACACTCTCACATTTCTTGTTCTATATGTCGATGACTTGTTGATCACTGGGAGTCACTCATCCACCATCAAGGCAGTGAAAACTATTCTATATGATATATTTTTGATGTTAGAATTTTGTCTTTTGCATTATTTCTTAGGGATTGAGATCACTTAGTCATCTTTGAGTATCTTCCTTGGACAACCCAAGTATGTAGTTGACATGCTCTCCATATTTTGCATGGCTGACTGTAAGCCTGCACCGACTCCATTTTTGTCAGGGGTCAAACTTGAGGCTAAGTGTTCCTCACCTTTTGTTGATGGCACTTTATATTGCCAACTTGTTGGGAGTCTCATCTACTTGACTCATACTAGACCTGACATTTCATATTTTGTGGGCATGGTCTCTCGATTAATGCTAGAGCCACATGAGTTGCATTGGAAAGTAGCTAAGTGGATCCTCCACTACATTAAGGGTACTCACAGTTATGGGATTCACTATGTAGCGGGTGTGGATATTGACTTGGTGGGACATATAGATTTAGATTAGGCAAGCGATTCTTGAGATCGTAAGTCCACTTCTGGGTATTGTTTCTCTCTTGGTTTCAGTCCAATTTGTTGGTCTAGCAAGAATCATTTTGTAATTGCTCTTTCATCTACAAAGGTTGAGTATCGAGGGGTAGTTAATGCCACCACTAAGGCTATTTGGCTTTAGAATATTCTCATTGAGTTTGGCATTCCATTCAGAAATCCTATAGTCATCTTTTGTGATAATCAGAGTGCTATATAGATCTCAAGGAATCCAATTCATCACTAAAGGACAAAACACATTGAGATACATATGCACTACATTCGGGAGTTGATTTAGGAAGGCATCATTGATCTTAAGTATTGTTCTACATTGGAGCTCATACTGCGGACATCTTCACCAAACCCTTCACAGAGAGAAAGTTCATTCATTTATGAGCTTTGCTAGGGGTGTGGCAGGTGTCTACTTCAGGAGGGGCTACTTAGTCCTACTCTCTCTATTCAGGGGGGGTTATTCCTCTTATTGAGGGGGGCTTATTCTTTTGGGGGGGGTCTCTATGTACATGGGTACCTAGCATGGCCTCATTTGTTGGGACCCATTTTTTCACCCACCAAAGCTATGCTTAAGGGGGGGTGTTAGTGTAGGTTTTTTAATTTCCTTATGTTAAGGGGTATTTCTTTTTCCTACACATATTATTTAATCTTGCTTAGGTTTATTAGGAGTGGTTAATATGAGGACATGTGGTGAAATACATCGGCTACATGTGTCACTCTCTCCTCATACATGGGTAGTTGAGTTACACATCCTCTTTTGGCTTGTTGTGCCACCTCTCATAACCACTATTCTATTTTTACCTGGGTAGGTTATGGGTTAGCTAGATTTCTCACCCTCTTCTAGCTTTATGTGCCACCTCTCTCTTGTCTTCACTTGAGGAGGTTATGCCACATGTTTTGTCATTTACCAAGTAGGTGATAACCTCCCACCTTTTATGGGTAGTAGGAGTTAATGCACCTCTTGGATGTATTTTCCCTTATTCTTCTATATATTGAGCACTCTCCTCTCACCTTCACTAGTTCCTTCACTAGTTCAGCTAGTTCAGTGATTGTTTAGTGAGAATCATGAGAGTATTCTCAAAATTCTCTTGCTTTGTCTCAGTTGTTCTCTCATTTCAAATTTTCTCTTCATTCTACTATTTTGATCTTTGCTCATTTGCTGATTGGAGTTGCATGTGATTTGCGACCAACATCGGATCCTAGCTCGATTCTCACTTCTCAAAGAATCTAACAATTCTTGTATGCGGGAGGGGGGGGGTCTTTTCCACTGGAGTTTTGTTCTTTGAGTTTCTTTCTCTTCATCAACTGTTTCATTCTACCTTTTCCATCGAGTTGTGTTTGGTAGCTATGGTGGGAAGGATAGGCACTTTCTTCTTTGTGTGTTGCGTGGCCTTTGGCTGAACCTTTCTTATAGTGGGTGTTGTGTGGGTTTTGGTCTTGTGTGTCAGCCTTATAGAATTTAGGCTCTTCTTCACCAAGACGTGATCCGTCCTCCTCCACTTTGGAAAATAATGAGCAGGTTTTTTCTAGAAATGGTGGTCTTCGTCTGAAGAAAATTAATGGGTGTTTGGAGAGATCACAAGATCGACCGATGTTGGTAATACAACCAAAATTTGTTGCTAATGATGTGAATTATTATTGTAATCATGTCTTAATCTACAAATTTATGGAGATGGGGGTATCACGTCTATTCCTGGACTTGTGGATTTGCAAGACCTGGAACCCAAAGGGGGACTTTGACATATTGATTGTTGCCAATAACTTTTTTATGGTGGATTTTTCATGCACTATGGATAGGAATTGGGAATTTGAAGGTGGAGCTTATTTCTACAATTAGGTGGGCCTCTTTATCAAACCTTGGCATATAGGTTTCAATTTTGCAGAGGAGCTTCCATCTAGAGTTCTAGTTTGGGTCCATCTTCCTTATTTGTCATTGGAATGTTGGCGAAGTGATATTCTATAGATGATAGCGCATTTGATCGGCAAGCCTATCAGGCCTTCATAGCATACCCTAACCAAACAGGTTCTTTCTTATGCCTGTGTGCGCATGGATATTGACTTGAATAATCCTTTGTCAGACTTAGTTGATATAAGCATTAGGACAACTTCTTGGACTCAATAGTTGGATTATGAGATGTTGCCATTTCGGTGTCGTTTATGCCATGAATATGGTCACCCTCAAAGAAAGTGCCCCAAAGCTATAGATTCTTTTGGTTCTAGTGCTACTCCTCCCAACTCTTCATCCATGGCCAAAAAGGGTAAGGTGCCTATGGAGGGAATGGTGGTGGACAAAGATGGGTTTTTGCCAATTAAGTCGTGTAATAAAAATTGTGGTCAAAAGAGGACTCTTAGAGATAGGCAGGAAGAGGAGACGTTTAATAGGTTTGATTCTCTAGATGAGTTAGTTCATGAGGAGGGGGTCCCCTTCAATATGCAAGTTGAGGTTGCTCCTGTAGTTGAGAATCATTCATCTTCTTACCCTGAGGTTACCTTAGTTTCGATTCTCGTGGTAGATTATGGGACATTGTTGGATTCTAAAGCCCTCTCCACTATTGTTGTGCCTGGGGATTCTAGTGTCCTAAAGGAGGCTTTGGGTACTGGTCATACAGGTGGGAAAGGTTTGGATGAATCTAGTAAAAATAAATCTTCCTCTTCTTCTCCTATCTTGGTTCTACAATAGAAACCCTTAAAAAAGGGTGTTCTAGAAAAGCCTCAAAAGGTAGGCAGAAAGAAGGATCAGGAAAAGGTAAAGTTGGTCAACTAGTGAGATGTTGGCTAAGGTTGGTTTGGTGAGGACATTGGATTCTCATTTCTCCCACCCTCCGCGATGATTATGTTATCCTAGAATGTAAGGGGTATAAATAGTATCCCTAAACAAAAGGCTATTCGTGATTTGGTTCATGTTCATTCTTCGGATTTGGTCTTCCTCTAGGAAACCAAGTTTTCGGTTGATGGTATGATGTAGTACGCTTCTAAGATTTGAAATAGAGGGTTATGCCAGTGTGTGGGTGCACAGGGTAGCTCTAATGGTCTTGCGTGCTTATGGGATCCTCGGCAGGTTACCCCCATTTGGTGGTCCTCTTGTAGACATTCTATCTCTTTTGTGGCATCTAACTTGGAATTGGGGGAGATAATTCTCTTCTCTAACATCTATGCTCCTTCAGACATCCCTGGTAAGGTGTTTTTGTGGTCTCATGTTAGTTATCTGTGATCTTTGGATCCTTTTCTTCCCTGGATTATGGCAAGTGACTTTAATGTGATTTCCTCCCTTGAGGAGAAACGAGGTGGTATTACTCAATTGGACCCCTCCTTTGATCTCCTGAGGGATAATATGGATCGCTTGCGGTTGGTGGATATCAAGCCCTCAAACGGTATTTTTACTTGGAACGATAGGAGAATGGGTGAAGATGCCATTTTAGAAAGGCTAGATAGGTTTTTGGTGTCTATATTTTGGGTTGGTGATAAGTGGGTGATGAGCTTTGAAATCTTGGACTGGCGTGGTTCAGACCATTGGCCAATTAAAATCTCTGCCCAATTGGCTTCTGCTTCCCATAACACATCTTTTAAATTTTAGCTAATGTGGCTTAGGGATGAGAGGATCCATGATCTCATTCCTAGATGGTGGGATGAAGGGAGGCAAGCTTTTGGTACTGCTATGTACTCTTTTGTAAAGAGACTTCAATATATAAAATACAGGTTGAATCGTTGGAATAGAAGTCACTTTAGCAATGTTTTCCTATTAAAAAGAGCTGCTCAAGTGCACTTGGATTATGTAACTCGGTAGATCAAGGATTAGGGGCTCTTAGTTGAGCTATGCAGGCTAGAAGTGGTTGTGGTAAAGGAGGTGGAGGAGTGGGAGCTTAGGGAGGAAATGTTTTGGAAATAGAAGTCCCAAATTTATTGGCTACAAGAAGGTAACAGGAATACCTCCTTTTTTCACAACTCAGTGAAAGATAGAAGGCAAGGTAATGTCATTTCTTCTCTTCGTTCTTCTGGGGGAGCTATTATCTCTTCTTCTGAGATTTCGAGTGAGTTTGTTTGTTTCTTTTCTACTCTTTTCTCTGAAGACTCCCCTCCTGCTAGTGAGGAGGAAGCTTCTATATTGGCTTGTATCCCTTCTCTGGTAACCAAGGACATGAATGATGCTCTTATCAAACCCATTACCTTGAAGGAATTGGAAGAGATTGCGTTTTAGTTGAAGAAAGGAAAGGATCCAGACCCTGATGGGTTTCTAGCTGAGTTCTTCGAGGAGTTTTGGGAGGTGATCAGTCCTGACTTGCTCAAGGTTTTCAAGAGTCTCATAGGAATAAGCAATTGTTGCATGCCATGAATACCACTTTTCTTTCTCTTATCCTTAAGTAGGAGGGTGTTTATTCTTTTTATCTTTTTAGACCAATTGCTTTGTGCAATGTGGTGTACAAAATAATCACCAAACTGATTGTTGAACGTTTGAAGCCATGGTTGAACAGGTTGATTTCTAAGGAACAAGCTAGTTTTGTTGTTGGTAGATAGATCTTGGATGGTGTTGTCATTACAGCTGAGACTATTCATTTTATGGCTTCTTCTAGGGAGAAGGCTATGTTTATTAATTTGGACATGGCTAAAGTGTATGATCATGTAAAATGGTCTTTTTTATCCAAGATTTTAAGAGCTTTCAGATTTAGTAGTGATTGGATTGATTGGGTCATGAGTTGTGTTGCTTCCTCTTCTTTCTTTGTTCTTATTGATGGGGAGGCTTCTGATATGTTTGTGGAATCTAGGGGCCTTAGGCAAGGGGATCCCTTATCCCCCTATTTATTCATTCTGATGGCAAAAGGATTAGGAAGATTCATTAAATCTCGGGTGGAGTGCGATCTTATTCAGGGATGGAAGTGGGGTAACAATTTACCTTCTCAATCCCATCTACAGTTTGAAGATGACATTGCCTTGATGGGGTTGGCTAGAGTGGATGAAGTGGTTAACTTGAGGAATACCTTGGATTGTTATTTGGCTGCTTCGAGACAAAGCATCAATGAGAGTAAATCATGTATTTACTTCTTTAATACCTCGAAGCTTATTCAACAAAGAATTGCTAGGATTTTAAGGTTTTAGATTGGTTTGCTTCCTTTCATTTATTTGGGTATTCCTCTGGCTATTCGCTTTCTCCAAGGGGGTTAATGGTAAGATGTGATTGATAAATTTTGGAAAACATTTTATCATTGGACTTGCAGGTGGCTCTCCTCAGCTGGTAGAGTTACTCTTCTAAAGTTTGTGGTTCAAGCCCTTTCGATATATAGATGTTTCGAGTTGTCGGCCCCTGCTAATTTCATCAAAGAATTTGAGAGCCTTTTTGGTCATTTTCTTTGGTCTGGTAATCTTCTTTTATGAAAATGGAGTTTGATCAAGTGGGATGTTGTGTGTCAGCCACAATAGGAAGGGGGTCTACGATTGCGAAGGGCAGATTGGAATGGTCAAACCTTGGTGGCTAAGCTTTATTGGTGATGATGCTCACAACAACATTAGTGTTGGGCCAAGATTCTTACTTACAAATATCTTGGGGATGTGGAGAGAGTAGAGGTGCCTAGATTTAGTCTTATGGGGAAGGGTTCCATGATTTGGAGTACTCTTAAAGGAGGTGCCAAATTGGTTAAATAAGGTCTTTTTTGGATTTACAACAGAGGATCAAATGCTCTTTTTTGGTATGATTCTTGGGATTGATTCCCTCCTATCCTGTCTTCTCATCCTCACTTACAAGATTTATGTAGGATCTTTCTAGAGGTGGGTTGGAGAAGAGTTATGGACTTTAAAGCTCCTTAGGCTTTGGGGCAGGTGGTGGGATTTAAGTGGAAGGACGTGCATGAGTGGTCGCTAGGGGGTTCTATGGAGGATCAACAAGAGTTGGATTCTATCTTGGCTGGCATGGGTTGTAGTTCTCTTCTTGAGAGAGATGTTCTTGCTTGGGGTCATGATCCGAGAGGTAAATTCTTTGTTGCCTCTAGTTATTAGGTGTTGGATAAGCAGGCTTTTGGCAGCGTTGGGTTCCTTGGTGGAAACATATTTGGAATAAATTTTCTTGGCCCAAATGCAA
>VDFB02047813.1:0-11454 GCA_007258455.2 Sequoia sempervirens | reverse complement strand
TTTTAGCTAATGTGGCGAGCATTACATTGTTTGAGGCTTGTAAATCAATGAGGTAATATGAAACCATCAAAATATCATGAAAAGTATGAAACTTAAACGAGGAAAAGAGGAAAATTTTAGGACTTATCAATCTTAGGCATTGGTTGAACCACATATTTCTTCTTACCTTCTATTGGTTGTAAAGTTGTAAAAGAAGTTTTAATCCCTTAAAAAATAACACTTCTATTATACAAAAATCTCTTAACCATAGGATCCCAATCCTTATACCCTTTCACACCAACACCATAGCCAATGAAGATATACTTAAAAACCTTGTTCTCTAATTTAGTTGTGTCTACCTAGGCACATAAGCATATGAACCATAACCAAAAATCTGGAGATGCTATAATGAGGGATTTTTAACCAAACAAGCCTTCATAGGAGACTTGTCCATAAGATTTGATGTAGGAGACATGTTAATTAGATAAAACATTGTAGTAGCTACCTTTTCCCCAAAAAATTCAAAGTTGGCTCTATTAAGAATACTCCTAGCTCTCTCCATTAGTTTCCTATTCGTTCTATATGCAAATCTACTCTACATAAGAGTATATAGAGTTGTATAATGTCTCTCTATCCCATGCTCTTGACATAATTTGTCAAAATATGCATATTAATCTTCTTACTAGTCTAATTTTCTACAAGAGCCTTAAACTCTTTAAATGACTAAATACTTAGATTTACTTCTAAGGAAATACATCCACATCCTTTAAGGGTAAACATATATGAAAGATACATAATATAAAAAATTAAAATTAAAGGAGAAATAACAAGACCAAAAAATAAGGATGAATTAGAGTTAACACCCTAGAAGGTTTGTGCTAACCTGGGTAAAATTAAACATAGTTTTTTTTCCATATGTGTGATTTTCACATAAAGCAAACTCAAGAGCATAATCATTCAAACCCTCTAGAATCTTTTTAATTTTTTATGATCATTAGACCCTTGCCACCTTTGTGGCCCATTCTCTAGGACCGTAAAATTGTCTCTCAATAGAAAACTTGGTCTGTAAATTAAGAGAACCCTTTCGTATCCAAAAATCATGACCATAAAAATAAATGTGGATCTCTTCACTATAGGAGTAGAGGAACTATTATGTTGAAATGTGCATTCATAAAGTTGAAATAGAGTGCCCATACAAACACCCTTAGTGAGCAACATAGATCCTTTCACAATATAACACCCTCCACTAGAGAAAACACCATGCACACCCACATCATTAAACTTACAAACTAAAAATTTAGTTCATGTCAAACTAGGGATATGCACTACCCCATTATCCCGTTTATACATCCATAATTGAATTGTATCAAGATTCTTCCATGAAAAATAATATATTATTGAGATTCAATCCAAAGTACACCTTCCTACCATCATATTCTTCATACTTTGAAACCAACCTCAACATGGAGAAGAAAGCTTTAGAGTCTATCAACCAATCACTTTTTTTTTTGCATGGGTTGCCAAGGCCATGGAAAAGGTATCACTATCATCCTAAGAAGACTTTTTGGACTCATCATTTGAATAATTGTTCTTTTTATTTTTCTCCCCTTTTCAATTTATTGCAATTTCAATAGTTAGCCTTTGTCTTTATAGGATATTTGGATATAGACTTGTTTTTATTTTTTTCATCTTCTTGCCTTTCTATTTTGATCTTCCACAAATATTTAGGGCCTCCTTGGTTGATTTAGAAGTTTTTCTTATCTATATCTCAACTGAAATTAATGATACAAATACCTATCCATTTTATATTTAAAATTAGTACTCATTATTTCCATCACCATGTGAACCCACGAGTTTGGTAAAGAACATAAAAAAAGTCATGCAATGATCCTCCTCCTCCATATTCACTCCAATGGAGTGTACTCAGTAACAATCATGTTGAAAGCATTCAGGTACTTAGCCACAAAACCACCATCCTCCTTCTTGAGGGTATGCAGCTTATTTCTTAAGAAAAAAATATTTACCAAGGATTTGACCTGATAAACCTCACCCAACTTCTTCTAGAAATATGAAACATTGACTTCTTCGTTTACATTCAAGAATATGGAATTTTCCATATAAAGTCCAATGAGACTCTTCACCTTTATTTCTATTTCATCCTAGTCTTCTTGTGACATAAGAGTAAGTTTGGATCCAAACCTTACAACCTATAGATATTTATCCATGAGAATATCCTCCATCATTAGGGTCTATGACTTCTTTCTTAGGAAAAGTTTATTTATGAGGGATTTGGCCTAATAAACCTTACCCAACTTCTTCTAGAAATTGATAGCATTGGCTTCTTGATGTACATTAAAAAATATGGAGTTGTTAGATAGAGTTTAATGAGACCATTCACTTTTATATCCATTTTGTACCAATATTTTGTGATATAGCTTACAAGTTTGGATCTAGATAATGCATTCCATAGATATTTATACATGAGCATATCCTCCATCTTGAGCTTCCAAATTTAAAATTTTGTTCTTGAGAACTCCATTTTATCCTTAATGTGCTTGTCATTTTTCCAACAACAAAATCTCCTTCTATGAAAGCTCCCACCAATCAAAGATTAGTACAACAAATCCTTCACCATAACACCTAGAATCTAAGGTAATTAGGTTCTAATACTAAATAAAAGTAAGTAGAGGTGCATATTACATTTTTTACACTAATTCATGATAGGAGTTATGTGCAAATAAATTAAATCTTTGTAATTACAAGGAAGATTACATAAAAAATAGTATACCATAATACAATGATTTAATTATGGAAAACATTTTCAAGAGAAAAAATTTAGACATCAAGCCCATTCAATTAATAATTTTTTAATCAAATATTACAACACTTGCAGAGTCTAAGCCTCTACATGAGTATCACCAACAAGGTATCTGGAGTAGTATACTAATACTTGCAAAACTCACTATCAAAACCTCCATCTCAAGAATCTAATAAATAGGGGAAGTGATATATGAAATTATCAAATGGTATTTATGAAACCATGAGCTAAAAACACTCAAATATGACACCCAAATGCCTAGTTAAAAATCTGATACCCAAATCCCAAGATAAGTCCATAAGTTAAAAATATCATATTCCTTCCACCTACCATAAGCTTGTTATAATCCACCCACCAACTTGGGTTGTTCATTTTTTATCCATTATCTCCACTCAAATATACCTTATGAAATGTCATAACATGCCTCATAAATTGGTTAATAAGTGTAACTCCCTCTTACAACTCATAAAGAATTGGTTGATTTGGTTTCTAGGAAGTTAGATAAAATAAGATCTTATGTTAAGAAAACCAGGGTTACTCAAAAGGAAAATAATAGCTCAGAAAAATAACAAAAGAAAGCAGTCCCTCAAAAAGAAAAGAAAAAGGTCATAGTCAAAAGAATAAAAGGTCTCTTTGATGATAAGGATGAACCTACCAAAGTCACAAGAAAGGAATCCAAAGACCATTCCAGTGCTATTGTTGAAAAGGATTGGTTACAAGAATTAGGTATTGTAGAACCAATCAATAAGCTTGTTTTTGCAAAACAAGAAAAAGAATCAGATGAAGAATCTTCCCAGAATATGTTTGTAGAATTAGAGGTTACTAAATCAGAAAAAATTTGGTGTTGAATCTATAAGACTAATGGTAGACCACATGGTTAAACTCCCAGAAGATGAAGAGTGGGAAAACATTGTTAGAATATATTCAGAAGAAAATATTTTTGAACAAAAATATTTGACCCATAACTCCCATCCAAAGACACTTAGGCCTAATGCAACAAATGGATATATTTTAAATATTGATGAGTTGCTAGATCTATATGATGCAATTTGTGTATGGTATGATGACATTAGAACACAATGGAATGGTGGAAAAAATGTAAGTTATTTAGTAAGATTGTTTTTCAGGAAAACTCAAAGACTAGTGTGAAGGATTACTAGAACATGGATCACACTTTAATGGATGACTCAACTAGAATATCAACAGCAAAAGACCTAGATTTGGAAAGTGTTGATATCATACAAATAGGTTTTGAATATTTGAAATTCAAAATGATTAGAGAAAACAACCACAACCTATACAATGTCTCACTTCCTTGCAATCCTCACACCCATAACCTAGGGATGGGAATCCAAAACATATTTAAAAGGACCTCTCTTCCTTCTTTGAACAATCATTCAAGATGCATCATTTTCAAACTCAACTAATCATGGAGAGATTGGGATGTCCTCCTCATCCTAGGTCGCCTCATGTGATAATGAAAAAGATATTTTTGAGGAAGTTGAATGCAATGCAAAATCCAACAGCTAGCCCACCAATTGGGTAATGAGGCTAGACAACATAGGAGAAGCTCGCACTAGTTCTAATGAATTCCTTTCAAGGGTTAACGAGATAGTTAAGGCTTGAACCTCCAAGTTGCAATTCAATGTGAAATATCAAAAATCCAAATCAAAAGACTTTCAATTATCATAATTAATGCCATTCATTGTCAAGACTTGCCTAACTGAAAAATTATAAAATGTTTTGAAAGTAACATGGCTACTTTAAAAACCTTTGAAAGCTTCACATATGATTGTTGATCTAGAGAAGCAAAAAAAAATCATAACCTTTCTAGCAAAATTTGGGCTTATGTTTGAAGAGTTACTCATCATTGATAATTTCATTGAGAGTTGGGTGAGTCTTTCTAAAATATGAGGATTGGGATCCTAATCCAAATCTAAAGAGTGTTTTATGCACTAATAATTACCAAGCAAAGATAGATAATTGTGGTTCCTCTTGGTGGTGGACCACAACATATCATCATTTTTTGTGTTATGATGATATATTTTCTCACATGTAGCTAGCCACATAGATGTTAAGCTCTACCAATAGATATGTGGTTGATAAAAATGCAAAGAAGTGGCATTTATGTCATGTGGAGTTAATGGAAAGGGATGAGTGCACAACAACTATAATGAAGCCCAAGGTTTTCTCTTATTATTAAAGGTGAGAGATGCCATTCAGGGGACTAGTGTCAAATGCAAGGCTAGCAATAATCTTCATCATTCAGAATAGGTCTCTCAAACAAGTGGTCAAAGATGATTAGGTTTAAATTATTTACAAGTTGAAATTCACAAGAAGGTTAACTTGAAGGTGGTGACCATGCTTATTTCCAACCTTCTAGCCTTTGTGAACGATAAGCTAATGGTGAGGACTTTGGATGCAAGCTTTTCAATGGCAAGAATTCAAAGGGAATCTACATGTGACTCAATGAGATGTCACTTCAAGACCCTTCTCCCTGCCAAGAAAATAAGCTCATTGAGATGTCACATTTAGCTATCAAATTCCTTCTATTGGGAGCAAGGGCAACATAGCTAGAGAGATGAATGGGGTTGTAGGCCCATCCAAATGGAGTAAGGAAATGGTCCCATGGAGGGAGGCTTTCAAAAATATCTCAACAGGTATTGTTGAAAAATTTTAAGAGCTTCATAAGTAGGAAGTCCCATAGATTTTATAATGATGGGAAAACTTAAAATTTAAAGCTTCTAAATTTTCATTATTATTTTTTAGCAACAACCAATGCTAATCTATAGTTTAAACTACAACTATATAGCTAAATTTAAAAATTATTGGCATAATTTGAAAAATGTATAGATAAATGACATCTCACAACAAAATTTTAGGAAGTTGGTGGGGGTCACTTTCAACTCTACCCCTTAAAATATAAAATATAAAAAGAAGGGGCTCCTATTTTCTTGCACAAGATTCTAATTTATCTTATAGCATAATTTTCTTCTTCTCATAAGATCATCTCTCCATAAAAATAATTATTGTAACAAGCTTATGAAACTTCCTAAATGTGGCTTCCTCTTTGTTCTATTCTTTTTGCTTTTGGTTTACAATATACGTGTAGTTTACGATATCCGTGATCTACTTTTGTATGTGGATGAATCTTCTATGTGATGGGTTCCTTGACATACTTATGCAAGGACTTTCAATGGGAATAAACTCTCTATAAGCAGAACATGGTTGCAAATATAACTAGCACTTGCACCGAAGGGGTGCAAGGGTTATGCCGATAGAAAAGTATATGTAATTTAACATGCTTAGGAGGCATATTCTTTATTTTTCTTTAAGAACTAAAGCTCAAAATATAAAAACATATAGAGAACATCTTTGACATGTTTTGCATACTAAGGAGAAGGAAACCTAAAGGCTTGTTCAATCTAATTTATATCATGCTGGTAAGGTAAAATGATTAGCATCCATCCTCAATCAATAAAATCAACAAACAAACTATTAACTAAATTGCTAGGAAATTAAATCCTAAACACAATTACACCCAACTAGTAGGAAGTACAAATAAAGTATACAACTATGCCATGTTCTTGAATAAGTGATAAGAACAATTACATGGCATTCATGACTTGTCATGGATTGGATATAGCTTTATGAAATAGAACAATTGAAAAATAGAAATTGTTGAGCCATAGTTTTTCTTAAGAGAAATATATACCATGCCATGCTTGTGAGATATCATATACAATTAGCTTACCTTGAATTGCTAAAAATGTTGATTTATGCCAACAATTCTAGAAACTTGCAAACCCAAATCAAAATGATCCAATGAGAACGACCAATGAGCATGGTAACCATACCCGAAAGCCTTTTGTAGTGACCCGATGGCCTTTAGTGTCTTTGAATCCTATACAAAATTATAGTGGATGTCTTTTTGGAACTTGGAACCAGTTTACTCAATACATAAGCCCTTGATCATATATCAATTACAAGTTCAAGAGAAATGTCACCATCTGCATCAAAATTACTCAAGCTTCTACTTGTTTCATATAGAGAAATCTTCTTCCCTTCAACCATTATGGACATAGTGTGCTACCTCTTTCTTGACTTGATAGTATTCTTACAACTACATCCACATTGAAAAATTTATTTGTCAATCTCTTGGACTTAAAGTTTGATAGATAATGCTACTTCTTCTAAACATACATATCACTTAGTGGATTTGGATGCAAATCACACTCCATAAAATTATTATTAATGTCATTGTAAAAGCATGAACTATAACATTGATTTGGTCAATGCAAAGAACAAAAAAATCTTATACTCTCTCCAAAAGTATGGGATAAAATGGTAACAAAAAAAATGTGTTGCACATAAGTGATATCAACTCATTTCTACCTATTCACAGTCTACCCTCTTAATGTGTCGCAATTAAATTCCATGGACTTAAATTTATCATTATGTTTCATCTAAATTGAAGCATGTTTCAAGTCTGCAATTAGAAGTTATATTGGTTCGTTCATTTGGCATATAAGGTCAAAGTTTCAATAAATAAATAAAATTGAAATACAAAGGAACACTGATAACTTTTATTATGAAAAGGTTTCTTTTGCATATGGATGGTTCATTTATTCACACAGTAATTTAGCATTCTGCTTTCAAATAAATATGTATATTATTCATATGAAACTATTGAAATTGAAAATATACTTGTCCTATAAAATAATACAGTGAGCTAATAGTATGTGATTACATGAGGCGTAAGACATCAATATGAATTCATCAGTTTACATCATTCAAGGAAATAAAAAAAACACCATGAATTGTGCATTCAAATATTTGAACCATATTTAAGCCAATACTTACACATTAAGTAGCAATTCAAATAGCAACCAAAGTTTTTATTTATCGTCATCATGGTTTAAAAAGTGAAAGCCCAATTCTGGTGAAAATCTACTGCTATTTGCAACATGCTCTTAATTTCATATTCTGAAACCTAGCGATGTAAGGAATACTGATATCTTCTTATGCTTGAATTTTTCTCCCAATCTGGAGATTATAGGCAGAAATTATCTGAAACATATTTCGAGGATCCTACCCTTATTTAGGACTTTCCACTAATCTCTCAACATCCAAAAAGTTTTAGAATCCCAAAAAAACAACAAATGTTGAGTAGCGTATCAAAGGAAAAGTAGAGTAAACCAAGCATCATCTCAAGTAAAATATATAATAGTAAATAATACTCACAAGCAGTTGTTCTAGGGAACATCACTGATATTTACTTGCATTATTGATAGGTATAACAAATTCTCCAATAAAAAAATGGCATAATGATGAATCTTAATTAAAAATATTAGAGAAATTTCTAGCATTTAAGCAAAGGAAAATTGACTGGATTGGAATCTTAATCCTTGTTTGAAGGCTTCATATACAAGATCAAAGTACATATGTAAAAGAGGGAAAGACACTATACTTGTGCCACATTATACATACTTTTGGGATTCCAAATTTGTAATCCAATCTCTTTAATTCAGACGTGACATCTTACCTAATTATTATTCTCTCTTGTGTTCTTTGAGACCCAATTTATTTTAATTTTTTGGGCCTCCTTATCCTCAGTAGAGAAAATTCTTAAAAACTTCATAATACCTATCAACCCATTTGAAAACCCACAAACTGCAAACTTTGTACATAGATTTACCTAGTTAATCTATGTAGACTACAATATATATACAATGGATGGAGAAGGCAACAAGCAACATCAGTTAACAGGGCCCAGGCTAGGCAACTTGAGAATGGGCAATACAGTGCAATCACCATCAAAACTTTAATAGTGTTTCATCTGTCCAATGCACTAATCACTACCCTGCATTTGGAAGTACAAGAGCATTAGCACTATAGCTTGCAAGGACTAGTATATGCACGATTAACGAGTACAAGTTTAGTGATTTATAAGACCAACCAGTCATATACAGTTAGGCTTCTGGGTTCTGCTTTCTCTCTTTTTCCAGATCCCATTTTTGTTGGGGTTCTAGGGGTTCATGGATTTTGTCACTCTCGTGGTTTCCCTGAAACAAATTACAGATTACAAAAATCAAAAAATGAGAGAAGATCCAATACAATTTGACCCATAATGTTTAAAGACAACCTGCTTTCATATTCTTTATAGGCCATACGCCATTGCAATTTCCTACCCCTTGTATTTTGAGTGTAAATTTGAAGAAATATGGGGTTTCTAATAAATTGTGCAAACGTTTCTAAAGCATTCTCAAAACTACCCCATACTTTCTTCGAGAAACTAACTATTTTAAGAACAATATTAAGTAATAAACCTTTATTACAATAAACAATCCTCAATATTCCAAAAAGACAACATTCTTAATAAGGCTTTGACATCTAAGTGAACTTGAGATACATCTGTTGTTGACAAATAGCAATTGACATAATTCAAAGATTTTCTATGAGGAAAAAAAAATCACAGACTAATTCATGGAAATGAGAATCAAGAGTTTTGGGTGTATACTAATGCAATCATAATAACTGCCTTTAATATACTCCTCCTGTTTGTCAAAATGTCTCATGAATGTGTAATGCATTGATCCTTTCCCTTAAAAAAAATTCTACATTTGGATTTTTGTTGGGGTCAAGATATCCTGAAGCCCAATGAAATTAGTTCTATTTGATGGATGGTCTTGAGTCAGTTTATCTGGCCTTCTAAATGGCTCACTTCAAAGATAAAAAAACTCTCATACTTTGTAGTTTAAGTTCTCAAATAGCTTCTACCAAAGACACCTCTCTCAAAGAATTTTGATTACACATGTAAGTACAAAAGAAAGATTCACTGCCTTTACAACAATAGCACAACCAACACACCATAAATTTAACTATTTATTGCATCATATCTGCAGTTTTAATTCAGATTTGCAGCAACAAAAATCTGCATGGTAAATCAGATGAAATGTATTATTATTTATCTGGAAGTCTGATAATCTAATATTTTTGTCCCCTTGACCCACATATGTAACTTGTACCAGCAATTTACTTCCAAAAACCCCAAAGTTTTATAGCCATTAATTTGTTTGGAGGCAATTGTATTCACCACAACCTTCATTGAAAACCCTTTGTTTAGAACGACAATTTCGAATCAGAAATGCAAAGTGCAAGATATGTGGCAAGTAAAATGCAAAGCATCAAATGTTGAAAATTGGTCTATTGTTGTAATAAAGGGATTGCTTCTTTGATATGTTCCAGTTCGAATACCAAATGTCCTAATGATTTAAGGATCATTGTGAGTATAGGTAGAAAATTGAGAGCAATACATGTGGATATAAGAATAAAATTAAAAAATACAGAATTGTAACTTCTTTTCACTAAATTATACATTAAACTAACTTATTTTTTCCCCAAAGGGTAGATCCATAATCTTGCAAATCCATACTTACATGAAAATGGTGAAACTGGAGGGCTGGCGCCTGAAGGTGAAGAGAGTACATCAGAAATGTCCACAGATAGAGGTCGTGCATATGGAGGCTTGACTATTGTGATGCTCTGGCTTACCTGTGTTGCCTCTTCATTTGATCTCAATAATTCCGCACTTGCTCTGTGCTGCCTCATCCTTTTTACAGTCTCTTTGCTCTGTTACTGAAAGGAAGCGGTGATATAGAAAACCATCTCTTTGAAGCGAAGGAAATGGGCATTCTGAATCAACATAAAAAATTTCCCCATTTTAGAAATAAATAAAACCCATAATTCAATCTTTGAAGGGTGAAGAGATTTACATCGGTATCCCTAAATAGAGGTCGTGCATATGGAGGCTTGACTATTGTGATGCTTTGGCTTACCTGTGCTGCCTCTTCATTTGATCTCAATAATTCTGAACTTGCTCTGTGCTGCCTCATCCTTTTTACAGTCTCTTTGCTCTATTACTCAAAGGAAGCGGTGATATAGAAAACGATCTCTTTGAAGCGAAGGAAATGGGCATTACGAGATCAACCTTAAAAATTCCCCATTTTGAAATAAATAAAACCCATAAGTTGATCTTCTCCTTGAATTAGCTCAAGATTTTGCAAAATTGTGTAGTGTTGTCTATGATCACGGTGAAAAAAATGGGGCTGAGAGTTTACCCGGGGAAAATTCCCCGGAAGACCTACAGCGACAGATTTTTTAATGCGAGACAAAGCCGAAGCCATTTCCTACAAGCACGTGATCCTAGTTTACAATTTGCATTTTACATGGTTTGTTCACATTGACGGTAGATAGCCAGCTATTTTTTGATACATTAAATGCATGGATGAGATTTGATTTATGCTGCAGGCTGCAGGGAAGTCTATCATGAAGTTTACCCTTAAAATGGTCAAAACAACCTGTAAAAATGAAAATGGTTTGTCGACAGCGTGGTTTTCTGGGAGCTTGAGACAGGTTTTGCGACAGGTTTTGGGCAAAAGCTCATACAATATATAGCTTCTCATTTTAAAATAGTAATGTAATCTTTGATGAAATTTAAATGGAAGGGACCCATATCCCTTAGTTTAACAACATAGATAAATTTGGAAGATGTTTATATATCATTTCATATATTAGATTTTTCCTTCGTAAATAAAGCTAAATTTACATCTTATTTTTTAAAATCATTGAACAATTCTCAATCTTTTATTTGTATA
>VDFB02047812.1:0-48950 GCA_007258455.2 Sequoia sempervirens | reverse complement strand
GGCATATTACATGGTTCTCTTGAGACTAAGATGTATAAGTATGTTATGATGCATGTGATCTCCTAAGAGGAGATGGTTAGATCATGGATGTCATGTTTATGTTCTTGATTCATGATTGGAGCTTTTACAATGATCTTGTGAAGTTCTCTTAAGTTTTGGGCACATTAATCATTTGCTTGATTACTTCATGAAAGTGTTGTGTTGCATTTGGAGTTTGGCATGGATTGGTTTGTTACAGGTCCTCATGGATACTTGGAGAAATAGGTGAGGCTAGAATTCTCTTGTGGTAAGAGACATTTGTTGGAATGGTTACTTGTAAGAAAAGTTTTTCAATAGAAAAGACCGAGGAGTCTACACCTTGGTTGAATGTGAATTCAACACACTCGGTGGTTTGGTTACAGAGGCTTGGGAAAGGTAATGGTTTGGTTGATAATGGGAAGGTATTAATTGAGAAAGTTAACACTTTAATTAATGCTATAGATTATCTTATTAAACCATATAGATAAGTTCTCTTGGTTTTAATCATTTGCTTGGAAGTTTCATGATTATGTAGGTTGCATTTGAAGTTAGCATGGATTGATTAGTTGGTGCAAGAAGGCCATTGGCCTTGAGACTTGTACTTGTTTTATTATTCCTTGTTTAGAATAATTGCAATGTATAATGTCAAGTGGGAGAATGTTGGAAATAGGTTTCCATTAAATTGCAAATCCTAAACATTAATTATTTCATGTATCTCCTTTATTCTTGGAATGTGTTCAACAACACTAAGATTAAGTTGAGATTAATATTTGATGAAATAATCATGAATATTGATATTTGTAATTAATTCTAAATGTAAAAAGCATGTGAGGGCATCCATAGTGAGTTCCTAAATAATAGGGACACATGGGACATTCACATGGTAAGGTGAAACTCAACTTGTGTCCAGTTAACTATACGGAGTAATAGTTAACACTTATGAATGCATGTAAAGATCCAATAAGTTAGGATTTTATGTTTGCATGCTTGAAGTTCAATTAAGTTCAATTCATATCAGTTAAGTTAAGTTAAGTTAAGTTAAGTTAAGTTAAGTTAAGTTCAGTTCAGAATCAGTTTAGTTCAGTTCAGTTTAGTTCAGTTCAGTTCAGTTCAGTTCAGTTCAGTTCGGTTCAGTTATCTTCAGTTGCATGCAAGTGTATGTTGCATGCATGTTGGTTATTTTGAGTTGCATGTAGTTAGCTTCAGTTAACTTGTAATGCATGGCTAAATAACATTGAGTTGTATGACAGATAACAGGGACTACCTCCAGTTAACAAGGGATGACCATTCTTTGGGAATGGTGTTGAGTAAATGTTTCAGTTAACTATAAAGCACTTGAAGCCAACTCAAGTCCAAGATGCTTTATTGGGAATTAACTCCAATGCATGGCTCAAGGCTCAGCTTAAGCAGCTTTAACATGGGCTTCAACTTTGAGGAAGAGCTTTGAATTATCAACAAGGAAGGAAAAGTTGTAGCTTCAGTTTGGGACACCCAAATGCATGATGCACATGTTGTAAGCTTTAGTCTTCACTGAATAACTCTACTTGAAGGAATATGGCGTACCTTTTCAAGGGCTTGAGCTTATGCATTGTAATTATCACCATTTGGAGATTACAAGGTTGCATATTGTCTTTATATATCATTCAAGTTGAATAGAGTTTTTATAATTGTTATTGCAGGTGTGAAGAAGATTAGTAAAGACAAAAGAAGCATTCTCAATAAAGAATTGGAGCTATTGTAATTAAGAGTTTGAATAATAGAATAATTCTTGGTGGAGTTTTTTCCCGAAAGGGTTTCTCCACGGTATATCTTGTGTGATCCTTCTATTATCCTGTCTAGTTCTTCTAAATAATTCTCTCTACATTCTACAACCGTAAAATGGATTAATCAAGATAATCATCCACAAAGAATATATGTAACAAAGAAAAGACTTACTTAGATCAGCAATTTTGAAGTTTTACAGAGTATTAAGCTAAGAAAACACCTCATTTTTCAACAAGCCTTATATTGGGTCATGATCTTAACTTTACTTTAAACAACTTTGAAGTGTTGGGTGCAGTTGCAAGAAGCAGTGAGCCTCTAGTAGGATTTTGTGTGCACAAACTTGAGGAGGTAGGGTTGGTTGATGTAGAACCTATAAAACTTATACCTACTTGGAAGAATAATAGGACCAGTGACACCTGTATTGCTAAGAAACTTGATAGATTCTTAGTCTTAAAGGATATCATGACTAAGGGTAATAGAATTAGGTCATGGGTTGAATTAGGTAGTACTTTTGATCATTTTCCTATTCCATTACAACTTGGTAATGTAACAAAAACCCCCCTAGTCCCTTTAAGTTCAACCCTTCCTGGCTGGTGGAAGTTGATCTTCAAACTATGGTCATTGCTAATTGGATTAGGTGTGATAGAAATTTGGAAGCAACTAATTGTTATCAATTTACAAAAAACCTCATGTGAAAGTCAAGTTTACTATAACTAAATGGGGTTATAAAAAATAGAGATAATAGGATCAAGTGCTTCTACAAGAAGACATGTTTGAGTTCCTTAGTTCTTTAGTTGAAGGTAATTTTGATGAGGAGTTCAAATCAAATACCTTTTCCTTAGAACAAAAGAAAAACCATCTTTTGTCTCTAGATCATAAGGTTGTTTGGAGATTGAAAATTAGGGCTATTTAGTTGAATGTTGGTGATCTAAAAATTTAGAGGTTTTTCATAACTATGCAAACCATAGGAAGAATATAAACAAAATCTAGGAGATTCTTAGAGCAAATGGCTATGAACATTGCTAGGTCCTTTAAGGAGCTGGGTGATTTGGGGCTTTCCTATTTCAAGAACTTATGTAAGGAATCTATGAAGGTGAATATAGCAGCCATTATGATGAAATTAGTTTGCTACTATTGAAAAAGGTTATTACGGATGAATTGAAAAATTCCCCTCTTCTTTTCTTAAGAACAAAAGTCCCAAGCCTGATGGGTGGATTTTGGAGTTTTTCATATTGGAGAGTATTTACCATGAATGATTGAGAAGACTAAAGACTCTAGGAGATTTCCCATGAATATCAATTCTATATTTATTTCTTTGATTCCTAAAAAGGATATTTTGAAAACATTTGATGATTTTAGGCCTATTTCCTTCTACAAACATTTGTATAAAAGGCATTGCATAAAGGACCAAAACTATCTTTTTAGACCATATTTCAAGTGAATAATTTGGATTTCCATAGGAAGAAAAATACAAGATGTTATGGGTGTGGCACAAGAAGGTATACACACTATAAAATTTAAAAAAATATTTATTTTGTTGTACAACTTGTTTTTTCCAAGGCTTATTAGACTTATGCTTTTACATAGTTATTTTAATAGGTTGTAAATTGGGTCATCAAGAGTGTTACAATAGTCTCCTTTGCTATACTTATTAATGGTTCTACTAAGACTCATATATTTTAGTGCCAAAATTCTTCATTAAGTCCCTTAGTTTGTTCACTAAAGTTTCTCTTGATTCCTATTTATAACTTATTTGAGAATAACTTGTATGGGTTTCCATTTCTATGTTTTTTCCTAAGTATGAACCTTTGTGTATGCTATTAAAACAAAAACCTTACTTAGGTCTAGATCAAAATTTTGTTTAAAATGTTCTTGGGTTTTTTCTATATTTTGTCACAGTTGTTGGAGTTTCCTTGCCATGGATAGATTTCCTTCTTGAGTACTCCACCTTTATCTTGGGTAATTGTTCCAAGGTATGAACTTAACACACAAATATGTTGAATCAATATATTATTAAATTTTAACTTTAATCAATAAAAATTAAACCATCACAACATATTAGAAGAAACAATGAAAGCAATGAACACAAGATAACATCAGATTTACATGGAAACTCTAAAGGGAAAAACCATAATGAGAAAAGATGCTTGGATCTACTGTACCCAAATCTAGCCTCACAAAAAAAAGTAGGTCTTACAATTACTTTTACATGCACCAACCCACTAGAGACACCAATCCCCAAAATAGTTTATAGGAACCAACCTAAAGGAGACACCAATCCCCCGATCTAAGCACCAACCCAGAGTACAAGAGGCACCAACCTCATAATACACTAAAATGACTACAATAAGCTTACATACAATTTTTTGTCATAAATACTCAAAATGAATTTGCACATTTTTGCTTAATCTTTTGGGATGCTATGAATACACATTTTTCTCTCCTTCACTATAATGTACCCTTTTCTAAAAATAGAATTTACTACATTTAGCAAACCCGATTTTCAAAATTGTCAATCTGGATCTACGGATAAATTGGGTAAATTAGATTTTCACTTGGTAAATTTATAAATTATATTTGGGGAAAAAATTAATATTTATTTTAATTTTATTATCATGGGCCCAAATGGGATGTTGGAAATTTGGAGGAGTTATTTTGGAGCATTTTTGGAAAATTAAGTTACAAGACTCTAAATGACACATGGCAGCTTGCATTGGGAAACTTATGATGGAAGTTAATGAAGCTTTCATGGAAGATTCCCAACTTGGGCACGGGATTTTTGGCTTTGCTTTGGTGCTTGTAAATGAAATTTGGTTCTCAAGTTTCATTCATTCTATGCATGTTATTTTCATAGCTTATGATATTTTCTTATGAGGTTGGGAAACCGAAGAAGGAAGAACTAAAAGGCTGCTAAAGCAAGGAGTTTGAGAATTGAAGGTAGTGGTTTTGATGGTCTCTAGGTGTAGATTCACTCAAGTTCTGATAGTGTACTTCAACGAATTCAGTTTAGTTTATCTCTCTCAATAGTTGCAAGTGATGTTTTGATATTAAGTGAGTTATGTGATTCTAGTTTTGTTGTGGTATCTTTTATCAACAAATACCTTTGTTCTAGAGGGTCATATTTTAATGTGTTATTGCTGCTTTGAGTTTCAGACTTTGGATGAGTTGGTTCTGTTGTTTTAGCCATCAGTTTGGGTGTTATTTTGGTTTGCAACTTTAGGGTCATTTTTTGTATTTTGTTTATGTTGTTGCTTGTTGTTAACAATAGATTATAACAACAAATATGATATAGTTTTCATGATCTAAAATTAGTAAAATATCATTATATGATAGTTTTTTTTATTATGGTAAAAGAAGGTTTTGATGGGGCCCCAAAACCCAATACAAACAGGTTTTAAAGGGACCTAACACCCAGACAAAGAGAGAGTTGCATGAAATAAAAGACACAGACCATCAACAACTTAAACACCAACAACCATAAAGAGAAAGAAAGGACCAAAAAGTTGCACAAAATAGGTTTTGAAGGGGCCTTAAACCCTATTACAATTAGGTTTTAACAGGGACCTTAAACTCAAGGGACTAATAGAAACCACCTGAAATAGTTAGGCAACAAAGTAACAAAGCTGCAATAAACCATTTTCTTAGTAGCAAAATCACTGATCCATAAAGAAGAGGACAACAAAAGTTTCCAACCAAAACAATCAATCCAAACTAAATTCTCAACCTCAATAAGAGAAATACAATGAAGAATAGAGAAGGAGGAAGAGAAAATCCCATTACTTGACACCTATCACACCAGGAAACCAACTCATTCTCCATATCTAAAAGAGAGAGCTCCCCTCTAAAGGAAAGGATCGCATGAAAACCTTTTCCACCAAGCTTAGAGAACTCCAACAGCCACAAACTCCCCCTTAATAGGAGTAGATGCCACCTCAAAAAGGACAACAATAGAGAAAACCAAGAAGGGAAGATTCCAACCAAACCCACAACACCCATCTTCACCTCAATAGAAGAGGAATCCACCTCGATAGGATCAGTCTTCACCTCTATAGAAGAAACAAGCTATAGAACCATGAAGAAAGCCATCACTCCTGCGAAAAAATTAAACACACCATCCTTTATCAAAATCGACAACAAGAATTTAAAGGGGAATGAGAAAAACATAAATAGATGGGTCAAGAAGATAAAAAAGAAAAATGACCCAACCAACAACCAAACAACTAGAGAAAGAGTCGAACACAACCACTAACTGCAAAACTCCACCTAGGTTATGAGAGAAGATAACCCATCCAACATGAAGACAAAGAAACTTATCTACGTGCAACACTTGAAGTTCAGCACCTCACTCAAATACTACCAAAAGGAGGCTCCAAAGAATTCCAAAACCTCAACAAAAGGTTCCCCACCATGAAGAGGGAAGCCATCCATTGAAGACAAAAATCTGCCCCAAAACACATATCTACTCCACACAAAGTAATAGAGCAGTAACAAAGCAAGCAACAGATAAAACAAAACCAAAAGACACACCCAAACCCAAACCAACCTACAAAAAAATAACATGGGAGGCCCAGTACAAGTCAACACCCACAAAAGAGAAGTCACAACCTCAAACAAAAGAGGGGAATCCAGGAGAAAAGCAAACACCACATCAATAATAGAAGCTTTCACCACTACCAAAACCTCACCAAAAGCAAGCAACATCAGCTTCTCAATGAAAATAGAGGTCATCCAAAGCACCCCAGAAAGGCTAAACCCATCACCAAACATCTCATGCGCCACCACAGGTCTCCCAAAAGTTCTCACACAAGCCAAAGTATTAGGAACAAAGGCCCACAAAGCTAGACCAATCTCCATAAGCAAGAAGGCACACACATCTGGCAATAAGCATGAGAAAGGGAGAACCATTTAGCAAAGACTGCAGTAGCAGCTCCAGCAAGGATAGGTCGCAACAACCACCCACAAATGCCCAACCAAAGGAAACAAGGCCAAAACTCAATGTCATCTCCATCTGCTTCTACATTGGCATCTCCCTCAGCCTCAACAGATTTCAAACATCCACTCCCTTTCGTTTTCTCGCCCACTGCTCTGGCTTCTGACCTCACCATAACTATATGTATGTTAATATGTTAGAGTACGTGTTTGCACATTCATCATATGACAGTTGCTCACATTCTTGAGTTATATTGGCACATATTGGTGAAAATAAATTCATTTCCGATTTCATTATTTGTTGAGGGTTTGCAATATTTAAGTGTGATATTATTTATTACATAAAATCTGAAATATTTTCCAAAAAGAGACATTACATTGGTATTAGAGCATCATATTATAGTTGCAAACCATCTTATGTTGATTTGGCACAATTTGAAGTAGTAAATTCAATAGTTGATTTGCTCAAATTAAAGAATATCTTTCTTGTTTAAAATATTTAATTAGGGACATTACATTCACACACATTGACTTTGCACTAAAATATAATACATGAAAGCTCAGATAGATCACACACTAATGTACAATCACAGTTCTGTACTATTCCTCACACATTCAAATTTTTGAAACAATTTGCTTAAATATTGATATGGGATGGAAGATAATATTGCAATGTTGGCCTAGACCAAAAATCAGATCCGTTGGTGAAAGAAAAGACAGCCTATGAAAATATTTTGCTATCATTACCATGTCGGCCTATGCACATTCAAATTTTGAACTAGGAACTAATTGTTGAGCATGTTTGAATCTGGAGCATCAATCTTCTTTTTTGTGAGAAAAAATACATGATAGATATTCAACAACTGAATTTGAATACACATATGCCTACAAAATATCCCTAACCAATAGAATGCAATCATTGAAAAGTCTTAGATGTGTGTCACTAGCCCACAACACCACAATTTCACTTTGGTCTTGAGTGATCCAAAATGTGTTGCGGAAAAATCTTGACACTTGTCATTATGTCACACCACCACAAACTTGACTTAGTCCAGATAGACCCAAAATGCACTATTGTAGTGATCGTTGATCTAATACACTTTTGTGCTATTCATTGATCGACTGAACACATGTCGGCATAGTGCTTCACCACAAACTCCATATGATCCAAACAAGCTAAAAATGTGCTCTTGTGCAACATCAATACTTTTCAGCTTCCATGCCATTGCAATTTCAACAAGGTTAGAGAAAACTCAAAATATGCTCATGTGCAATTGCAACACCTGGTCGGCCGATGCCATCCTTTGCATCTTAAAAGTATTAACTTTAGACTTAGGAAAAATATTTCAAACCAAATTAGACAATGAGTGGGACCAGTGAATGATGTAGAAGGGCTTAAGTAATAACTTAAGTAACTGGGAACAACTGATAGCTAGTCAATGATAGATTAGGACATAAAGTGTCGATTGAGAAAATCACTTAGGGTTTAAATGAATTAGGGATAAAACCATACCAAGATCATAAACCCTAACTAGACATGATCTTCAATCTAGTCTAGAGGAATTAGATGAAGACCAAATAAATCATCATAGCATGTAGACATGAATAGATCAGATTGAAGCAACAATCACCATCTCAGATCACTTGACATCAATGACAACCATTTTCCCTTTTTGACATCAATGAAAATAATTTGCAACAATCTCCCACTTTGTCATTGATGGAAACACAAACTAAATTCTCTACCCCTTTATTCAATTCTCAAACTCTTCTTTTAATTCTCTCCCTTTGACATCAATGGAAAAGGAATATGAAAATACTCATTCCATAGTACTCCCCCTTTGATCTTCTCCCTTTATGGATCAGCGATACTAACATCAGTAACTCTCTACAACACTCCCCCACTCCTCCTAAGGGAAATACTCTAGGGGAAGAGTAAGGAAGCACTCCCCCTGAACCTATACTTCATCTATGTCTTCATTGAAAGGAAGAAGGAATTGTGACTCCTAGCTTCTATCTGAGATACTCAAATGTGTCCTTGGGAAGAGGTTTTGTAAAGATATTTGTAGTCTAATATTTAGTAACCACATATTCTAATTTGAACTCTTGATCTACAAAATTTTCTCTCAAAACATGATGTTTGATTGAGATATTCTTTTTCCTTGAATAAATCACTTAATTCTTTAAAATATTAACTGCACTTGTAATATCATAGAAAATAGGAATAAGTTTATTATATACTCAACCTTTATATCCTTCAAATTTTGTTTCACCCAAAGAACTTGAGTATAACATGATGTTGCAACAATGTTTTTTTCTTCTATTGTTGACAAGGATATTGGACCTTATTTCTTTCTTAGTCATGACACAAGACTATCTCCAAGAAAGAATGCTCCACCACTAGTACTTTTTGTGTCATCAACACTTCTTGCCCAATCAACATCTATGTATGTTGCAAGAGTAAAATCATCACCTCTAGGATACCACAAACCATAGTCAATAGTATTCTTCAAATATCTAAAAATTCTCTTTATTTCCTTTACATGTGTTTATTTAGGTATTGCTTGAAATTTTGCTACCATGCACACTGAATGCATTCAATGTCAAGTTTGGATGTAGTCAAATGCAACAAGCTTCCAATAATTGACCTATATAGAGTTTGATTTTCTTCAAGTGACTCATCATCCTTGCTTAGCTTACATCCTGTCACCATTGGTATACTAACTAGCTTTCAATCTTCCATCTTAAACTTTTTCAACATCTCCTTGACTTACTTGGTTTGTGATATGAAAATACCCTTATTTGATTGAGCAATTTGTAAACCAAGAAAAAATGATAATTCACCAAACATTAACATCTCAAATTCCTTTTGCATCTCTTCTAGAAACTCCTTACACATCTTGTCATTGCTGCCACCAAAGATAATGTCATACAATCCCTCTTTTGAATCCTTTTTGTTGTAGGTACTTGTCCAATCTAGAATACCAAGCCCTAGGGGCCTATTTGAGTCCATACAGTTTTTTTTTCAATTTGTAGACATAATCCTCATTCTCAGACAACTAAAATCCTCCAGGTTGCTCAATATACACTTCCTCTTAAAGATTTCTATTGAGAAATGTTGACTTGACATCCATCTGATATACCTTGAAATTCTTATAGACTAAATATGCCAAGAACATTCTAATTGCTTACAATCTAGCCATAGGAGCAAAATTTTCTTCAAAATCTGTAGGTCTTCTACTTGAGCATATCCTTTGCAAACTACTTTAACCTTGCTTCTCATTACCTTCCAATCTTCATTCAATTTTTTTTGAATACCCACTTAGTGCCAATTACATTCTTATCCTTAGGTCTTGGAACAAGATCTTAAGCATCATTATTTTCAATTTGATTTAGTTCTTCCTTTGTATTAATCCAATTCTCATCTTTGCTAGATTATGTGAAATTCTTCAGCTCAATTTTAGACAACGGGGAAAAAATTACATGTTCATTAATTCTTACTAATCTTCTCCTAGTCATAACTCCATCATTCTTGTCTCCAAGAATCTAATTTTTAGAATTATTTCTTTGGACATATTTAGTTGGAGCTTTTGTATTTTCTCTTTCAGACTCTTCTTTTGTATTTTCATCATCTTCATCTATACTTTCATCTTCTTCTTGTATTGGGTGATTGCTTAAAAATTGATCCCTTTCAATTGATGAAAGGTGATGTAGATCTTCATCAATTCTCAAATTTATACTCTCAACAACCTTGTGTGGTCTTGTATTGTAGCATTTATATGCCTTGTTCCTTGATGAGTAGCCAAGAAAGATACCTTCATCTAATCTTGACTCAAACTTTCCTAAATTATCTTCATCCCTTCTGATGTAGCATTTGCTTCCAAATATTCTGAAATGCTTGATAGGTACAGGTTTGTGATACCATAACTCATATGGTATCTTACAATTATTTACTCTTATTAGTTCTCTATTAAGGATATGTACAATAGTATGAACTACTTCTCTCCAGTACATACAACAGACAACTTAGCTTCATTTAGAGTTTTCCTAGCCATTTCCTAAATTTTGTTCTTTATTTCAACCACTCCATTTTGTTGAGGAGTTCTTGCAGCTGAATACTATCTTCTAATTCCATGTTCTTTATAGAATTCTTCAACTCATTAGAAGTAAAATTGCCACCTCTATTAGACCTTAAGAATTTGATATTTGATCCCATTTCATTTTCAACAATAGCATTAAAATCTTAAATCTACTAAAAGCTTCAAATCTTTCTCTCAAGAAAGAAAACCAAGTCATTCTAGTAAAATCATTAATGAATAACACAAAATACTTTTCTCCTTGTAGGGTTTTTGTCTTTGTAGGTCCAAAGAGGTCCATATGAACCAAATCCAATGGCTTTGTAGTAGAATTCTCATATGTCTTGAATCTTTCTCTTTTATGCTTCCCTAGTTGATATTCTTTACAAAAGATGCTTGCAAGCTTAGCAATTTTTTGCATATCTATCACAACATTCTTGGAATTGATCTTCACAAGATTATCAAAATTGATATGACCCATTCTATTTTTCCATAGCCCACTCTCATCTTATTGTCCCAAAAGGAAACTTCTTCCTTTGTCTTCAGTGAGATTGTATAGATTTCCTTCTGACCTACTTGCTTATGCAACAATCTTTCCATTTTTCTTTATTTCACATCCTTAAGCATGAAAAGCGAGATTGTAGCCTTTATCACACATCTAAATTACACAAGCAGAAGATTATATGCTTTAGTCTTGCAACATATAGAACATCATTTGTCCTAGATCTTCCATCAGTGCTTAGAGATCCTTTTCCACAGATCCTTGCACCACTTCTTCAAGCTAATGAATTTACTATATTATCTCAAGTCATGCGACTAGAGCACCCACTGTCAATGACCCGTGGATTTTCTTGAGCATGAAATGCAGTTTGAACAGTCATTGATTTTTTGGTCTTCCAATTTTCGTTCTTTATTTTCCATTCCTTTTTAGGTTCTTCCTTCTGACTATTAGAAATATCCATATTATCTTTCTTTTCTTGTCTAGGAGGCTTTTGAAATCCACTTCTAAAAAAATTTGCCTTGTGCCCAAAATTGTTACACTTATAACATGATATTAAGTTGTAAAATAATTTATGCTTACAAAATTACTCTCCCTTGTAGGAAACCTTCTACAATCTATTACCTTATGACCAAATTGATTGCAAGAAAAATAGTAACCAAAAAAGGAATGATTGAACTTGGTATTGGATGCTTCCCTATCTGTATTTTCTTTTTTGACTCTCCTCTTCTGCTTGACTTGAATGAAAGCATATTCTTCAGTCTTCTTGGTTTGATCAACATTTGAACTACCAATTTAGGCATTCCCATTAGTTTGATTTGCAATTGTCTTCTTTGGAAGTTGACCTCCATTGAAAAACCATGACCAATCTTGATGAGAGGTGACCTTTTGTTGTTTGTGATCTCATCTAGAATTTCAATGCTCTTCTCATACTTCAATTTATTGTCCAAGGATACAATTTATTGTCAAGGATACAATTTTGTCTCAAGATTTTCACAATCCATTTCCTTTGTCATTAATTTTTTTTATAAGACATTTTCTATCCCCTTTGCTTCTTCTATTTGAATTTTCAGATCAATAATAATCTTTTTAGATTCTACAAGTTTCACCTTCAATTTTTATTCTCTTTTCTTAATGCTTTTAGATCAATCAATGCAGAGATGAGTTCTACCTCTAAGTATACTTCACATTCTTCTTCATTAAGATCTTGGATATCTTCACTATCTTATATTGCCATGAATAAAATTTCTCCTCTTTCTTCTTTAGAAATGCATTGATCATATTCTTTGGATGAGCTATTGTCCTCTTTTGAATATAGGTTATTCTTATGCTTGTGAGAATTCTTCTTTTTTTTTGCGTTTTGATCACTAATTTTACTTTCTCTAAAAGGGAACTTAGAAGCAAAGTGACCTACTTTACCACAATTGAAGCATTTGAAAGGTAAATTACCTTTATATTTGCTAGAACCTTTCTTCAACTTCCTCACAAAGTTTCTTTCCTCATTATCAAACTCATCACTTGGATCATATTCTTCATTCCTCTCTTTCTTGGTTGCTTTGAAAGCAACTTCTTTCTTTGATGTCTCCTTATCTACATTCCTCATTTCATAAGCAATGAGATATCCAAACAGTTCATCCATTGTAAAGTTATTCAAATCTCCAACTTCTTCAATAGCAGAAAATTTTGTATCATACATTTGGGAAAGGGATCTAAGTACCTTCTTGTCAATTATTAGTTGTTTCAATTCTTCACCGAGTCTTCTAATAGCACTGACAATTTCATCCACCCATAGCAGATAGTCAAAGATATTTTTCTCTTCCTCCATCTTCAAGTTTTCAAACTTACTTTTGTGAGCTTGTAGCTTGGCTTGACCTTATCATCACCTCTATAGATGCTATGAATTTTTTTCCAAATTCCCTTAGTAGACTTGTAGTGCATTACCTTGACAAATTTTGAATTTGTTAGTCCACTCAAAATAACATTCTTAGCTTTAGCATTATACTCACATGCCTTCTTATCATCTTGATCTATTAGAGGAGTTGCAGGAGAAGTGTAGCCATCCACAATAGATTTCCAAACATCAAATACTAATGACTCTAGGTATGCTTCCATCCATATACACCAAAATTATAATTTTTCCCATCAAACTATGGTACCTTGTATGAGTGAGATCCATCTTGGCCTACCATGTGTTCAAATCCAAGATCTACCTCCAACTATTAAGTTGCACCAAGGAACTTGGATCTAATACTAATTGTTGAATGCACAAATATACTAAGAGGGGGGTTAATCAGTATATTATTAAATTTTAACTTTAATAACTAAATATATTAAAACATCACATCATAGTAGAAGCAACAATGAAAGCAGTGAACACAAGATAACTCCATATTTACATGGAAAGCCTAAAGGGAAAAATCATGATGAGGAAAGTTGCTTGGATCTACTGCCAAAAGTTAGGCTCACAAAAATAAATCAGATCTTACAATTACTTTTGTAGGCACCGACCCATTGGAGACACCAATCCCTAAAATAGTTTGTAAGCACCAACCTAAAGGAGGCACCAATCCCCCAATTTGAGCACCAACCTAGAGTACAAGAGGCACCAACCTCACTTGAAACAAGAAGCACCAACCTTAAAATACACTGGAATTATTACAATAAGCTTACAAGCAATTTTCTGTAATAAATGCTCAAAAAATGAATTTGCACATTTCTGCTTAATCTTCTAGATTGCTATGAATACACATTCCACTCTCTTTCACACACACTGACTTTGCAATAAAATATGAGATATGAAAGCTTGAACAGATCACAACCTAAAGGATAATTTTGAGAATGAAGGACTAGAGAAACATTGGCTATGGATGAGAGATTAGATAACACTATTTGATAATATGGAAATGGCCATTGTCTACTTTTATCATAAAATATTTACCCCCACAAATAAATTTTATTGACTAATGAAAAGTGAAGAGAACAACTCCCACTAGATGAATTTGTGGTCAACCAAGGAGGAGAATATAAGGAGTCCTTGCATGATATGGAATAATATGGCAAGATTAACAAGGTAGAGTTATCCCTTTTTTTCTTTTTAGTACTACAAAACGCTCACATTTTGTAACCACAAAACCCAAGTGCAATTTTTTTATTACAAAATGGGCTCATGTTTTGTGGCCACAAAATGTGCTTGCATTTTCTAAGCCACAAAATACACTCATGTTATGTGATTTTCAATATAGTGCAAGCACATTATGGATAAAATCGATCATTTCGCTATTTTTTGTATACCATTTCCATGCACTTTCCCTATGGTGGAATGTCTCAAATGAAATAAGATATCAAACCTAGTGACATGCTCTTATACTAGGTTTGGTTCATGCCCTAATCTCTATCCATCCCTATTTACTCCTACTCACACTTATTCCCACATATTTGTCATTTATCTCACATTAGTGCACCCTCATTCTCACCCACTTCCATACATTCATTACCTTCTTCTAGATTATAACTTTCATAACTTGGGTCATTTCTACATTGCTCAAGATAGATCCCACAACACATATAATGGTGAACCCAAAATTTAAATTCTAAATTTCCTCCCTCTTTATACTAGTCTTTATGAGCCAACTTAACACACATTTCTGTGGGATATTATTATATAATGATATTTGAAGACATTCAATGTGTTGTTAGTTCATGTTGGATTTGTCAAATAAAAATAGTCAAGTAGCACACACTTTGATTTCTAAAGGGACAAATGACCACATTTGCATATAAGTCATTTGAATGTTAGTGAATTCATCTTATCTTCAATATTCCTTATCATCATAAATCCAACCCAATAAAGGGGTTGACTGACCCAAGAGAACATGTTCATTATCAAGTCAACAATCCCTTAAAGATGTTCATAAACATTGTCTTGACCACATTTAACTATCAAAGAAACAAAGACAAGTTATTTTTATTGATACAACATTTTATTAAGTCACATCTACGTAACACAATTCAAGTTACATATTTGATCAAATTCGCATAAATTGAAATCAAAACTAAAAACTTAAGATTAAACTTCATCCAATTCTAAGATTACATATATTTTAAGACACTCGTCAAATTAAGATTATACAATCCATAAAAGTGTCAAATGAGTAGGCTCATGTCTTGACTAAACATAAAGAGGTAGAGGTGGGATTGGATAGTCTCACCCCTTAGCCTCCTCATTTGACACCTCCATGTCGAATGTATAACCCCTTTCATCTAGAGTTATTATTTCTATGTAGGTAAAGCATATTATTTCTTTACAAATACGATAAATCTTTAACCTGGATGACGTGAGTGATGATCCAAGCATGTGCTAGTCCATTCAAATATATGATTAGTGGGATAAGACGTCAGCGCTGGCGTGAGTTTTAAGACCTTTTGCCCTCTGGTTCTGCACCATCTCTATATGTACCAATTGAAACAACCATTTCCATTCATCTCACACAATTACATTTTTCACAGGAGTTGCTGATTAGTGATCAAGAGAAATGGGCAGCCAAGACGAGAAAATCAAAGTATTAAAGCTATGGGTGAGTCCCTATGCTAATCGGGTGTTGATAGCATTGGAAGAGTTGGGTGTGGAATATGATACCCAAGAAGAGGATATGAACAACAAAAGCCCTGAGCTTTTAGAGGCCAATCCCATTTACAAGACTGTGCCCACCATCATTCACAAAGGGAAGCCATTGTCGGAGTCTTTGATAATCCTTGAATATATACACGACACCTACTCTTCCACTTCAACTCTTCTACCCATAGATCCATACGAAAAAGCCATTGTCAGGTTCTGGGCCAATTTCATAGACAAGAAGGTAAGAATTTGATAATTACGCTAAATCTTCTTAATGTTATCTAGGGAGTTGTTAACTATATACAAGTGCTTATGTAGTTATGTTATTGGGTTTTGTTTTCAGCAGTTTTGGATGGCTGGATATAAAGTTATAGTGACACAGGGAGAATCTTAGGAAATTGCTAAGAAAGAGTTCATTGATTCAATTCTTTTGATAGAAGAGGCGATACCAAAAATCTCAGGCGGGAAACCCTGCTTTGGCGGAGATAAGTTTGGTTATCTTGATATTGTACTTGTTCCGTATGTGTTCCTGTGGCATTCTGTAGAAATTTTTGGGGAATTCAGCATTCCTTTCGAGAGGTGCCCACAGTTGAGCGCTTGGACTGAACTAGTTTCTAAAAGAGAGAGTGTTGTGAAAATTCTCCCAACGGTTGAAGCAGGCCATGGATGGTTCATCAGGGCGAGGAAGAAAGCATTGTCCAACTCAAATTAATGTCAATGAAAAACGTATGTCGTAGAATGTAATAAGGCACCTTTGGTGTTCAATGTCGAAGATCGATATAAAATATTCTGGAATTTTCCTGTTGTATTTGACTCTGAAATAATTTTACTTGCGAAAATGGGGCTAAGAAATGATTTCAGAGGTTGCAGAGAAATAAATGTTAGCGCCGTTCATATATAACCTGCAATGGGATTGTCCAGTGTTTACGCCTTTATATTGCTCTGGGAGCTCGTTTAGACGGGATCCTTCTGTTGGGTTTTGATGTTGGGCTTTGTTTTATGATTTGATTCTTCATAACCAGTGCTTTTACCTGTGTTCTGAGTGCACTTTCTTGTTCATCATTCCTCATCGTCCTCTTTTAAACTCTTCATTTTTTTCCCTTGTTATGCTTTGCCATCTTAGTCCCCATCACTGGATCCTCCTTTATTCTTTCAATCTGGTTGCGTTGTCAATATTTGAGGTTCTTTATTGTTCTTTATCTGGTTCTGCTGGGGAAACACCATTGGCTTCCCCTGTTTCTGTCTTGTCCTAGTTAGTGCTCGGTCTGGTTGGCTGGGATCATGGTGTGGAGGATGAAGAAGGTCTTCTTGACTATTCCCTTGATTCTGTTGGGAAGAGCTTATTTTCCCGGATGATGCAGATTTCATCCACAGATGGAAGACTTAGATGGAGATGGGGTAAACGGCTAATGAGTTAGTTGGTCTGTGTTCTTTATGTATGACCAAAAAGACTGGTTTGTTATTAAATATCCGAAAGTTACCTGCTGCAAAAGCAATGGCCGATCTCGAAGGTGAACTTGGTTTCCTGGAGATTATATCAAGAGAGACTACTAACAATTTGGAACTTCTCAGGGACTCGAGAAGATACATTGAAGCGGGTTGTGTGGGTTAAAGTCTTGCTAACGGGGATTCACTTGGACTTTTAAATGAACTCTCCCTGTACTGGCTAGTGGTGATGTAGGGAGGAAAAGAAAGAGGTGAATCAAGCTCAGAGAAGTTCGCATTAACCTAGGTCTTGGTCCTAGGTTCTAATGTTTTTATGAGCCAAGGTTTGCCTCTGGAAGCTAATACTTAAAACAAGAAAATTTTATAGAAGATTTTGTTTTGCTAAGTCTGTGGGCAGGTCGTTAGAAACTGTACGGGCAGAGGCCCCATGTTAAGTGGCAGTGGCTATCCAGTCTCACAAATGATGGCAGCAGCTATCTAGTTCCACAAATGCACCGGGGTATGGATACTCCATCCATACATCATCTGATGGCAAGTGCTACTACCTGTGAGTGCCGCAGATAATTCATACCCATCTAATTACTAATTTTAAAAATTACTAAAATAAAGTATATTTAAAAAAAAAAATTAATTATATTATTATTATATAAAAAAATATTTATGGAAAAAAATAAAAAAGAAGTTCACAACTTTTTATTATTTATATTTTTATTTATTATATTTGCACTTTTTAGAAATCACATTAATAATTTTTTAATACGATTTAAAAATTTGACATAGACAAATTACAATACATAGTCATTTTAGATGGTCCCCTTAATCTTAAACATCATTAGAAATTATCAATTATACATTAACAATATAAAACCGATAATTAAAGTTAATTAGTGATCCCAAACTTCCCTAATATAATAATTACCTCTTCATTTTTTAATATTTTTAATAGTCTATCAAAAATGTCCCTTTTCATATGATAAACAAGATAATGACATTATAATATAATAAAAAATATAAAATCAAATGCATATATAAAATTTAATAATTAATGATATCAAATTTTAAAATGATTAAATTTGAACAAAAGATTTAAAAATTTATTTATTATATAAGTTACACAAACAATTTTATTTTAAAAATATTATATAAATGAAATTGTATTGCTATAAAAAATTGAGAAACATCTCTAAACATTCACATACAAGTAGAAACTATGAAATTTCTTTGTTAGTATTAAATTGCATAATAGTACACATTTGCATTCTTTCCAAACATGAAATAAAGAATGCTCAAAATTAGCTCAATGCGTTTAGCCTAATTCTACATCTAAATCTAAGTCTAAGTTTAAGTTTGAGTTTAAGCTTGAGTATGAGATATGATATGATGTAAAGGATTATCATACAATTACAAGTGGTGTGGGGTAGGCCCCTTAGTTTAGAAAACTAAGATAAGAGGATGAAGTCATCATGTATAGGGTTGTTGAACCGTAAAAGTAGTATAACCATAATGATCTATGCAAATATGAAATCATGTAAAACCTATAAATGTAATGTGGATAATATTTCCCCTCAAGTTTAATAGATTTTTTTTATTGTAGATTTAATTTGTTACTATATAATGAAATATGTTGATACTCTAATTTTGTTTTATCATATAAATGAAGATTTTTAAGATTAAGTGAACCATCTAAAATGGCTATGGACTCTAATTTGTCTATATCAATTTTTTAAATCGTATTAAAAAGTATTGATGTGATTTGTGAAAAGTACAAATATAATAAATAAAAATAATAAATAATAAAAATTTGCGAGCTTCTTTTTTAATTTTTTTAGATTAATAATTTTTTAAATAATAATTTATAATTAACTTTTAAAAAAATTATTAAAGTAAATTAATAATTTATTTTAATATTTTTTCAACAAATAATTATTCATAGATTAACTATTTATTTTAGTAATGATAATTGTTTAAATAAAATAAATAATATATTAATTATAATTAACTTTTATTAAAATAATAAAATAATTAATTAACTTTAATTGTTGATGGATTGTTCACAAAGTGACAATGTTAAAAAAAATTACCTTTTTAAAAGTAATAATAAAATAATATAATTAACTTTTAATAATTATTAATTATTCATAGATAATAACAAAAATTTATTTTCCAGCTTTGTACATCTCAAATTACATTATCTTAGAATGTGATCCGAGTGAAAACCCATAAAATCATATAGAAAATAATCGTTATTAACAACATGATCTCTACGACAAGTATGAATTGTCTACGACACTGACATGTATGAATTATCTATGGCACTGATAGGCCATAGCACTTTCCATTAGATGATGTATGGATGGGGCATCCATGCCCCGGTGCATTTGTGGGGTCAGATAGTCGATGCCATTTTAGGTGCCTTCTTTCCACTCTCTAGTAAATGGATGGTTGGCGTTTACTTTTAAATTGGCTTCAGATTTAGTGAGGATTTTGCAAGGTAAGTGGCATTGGGGATCTATCTATTTGATTATGAAAAGATGATCACCTTGTTTTTTTATAAGCATCTATATTATTAAAAATAATTAATATTATACATATTAAAAAAATGGATAGAAGAAGACACTCTGATGAAGGGTGCAATTCAATGTCATCCTAGACCATGCTAATGCATGTGGCAAGTCGGATGATCGATCACCCTATTTTGATTTGAAGAGAAACAAAAATTGTTTATCCTATATGGGTAAAACTCCCAGGATTATTGTTGGATATGTGGTCTTCATGCATTCTCAAGGACATTGGGAATTTTATAGGCTCTTTTGTGGGAAGGTATAATTGTTTTTTAGTGGTAACTCATGTTCTTTGGCTAAGATACTTGTTAACATGGATATTTCGGATGATCTCCCTACAAAGATAGTGCAAAGTATGAGTAATTGGCAATCTAACTACTCTTAAGGTTTTGTTTTGTTGTGCTCCCTATCATGTTTATGGCCACCTTGTGAATGACTGTTCCTTAAAGTTCTGTAGAAAGATTGGTGTCCTAATATTTTGGGTCCTCAACTTGTAAGAAAGGCAATGTATTCACATGTTGATTCATGGGCTGATGGTATCAACAATATTGTTAGAGATTTGGAAATCTTTGGTAAGGATAAGATGGCTAGCCTACATGATATTTTCTCTAGAGTTGGTGTTGTCTCCGCTATAACCAAGGTAGATATTGAGAATGTTGACATGTTAAGGTGTGGCATTGGGAATTTAAGGGGTATCAACATCGTGTGGGCTATAGGGTAGGATTTTGTACTAGAGGAAATTGATTTAGAGGCATCTCCAAATCTACTTTCCTCATATAAGAAAACTTGTCTCAATGACTCTTCATATGATCATGGACAATCCTTAATGGAAAATAATATCATAAAGCCAAGAGTTAATGGTGCAAAGAATTTTGAGATGAATCTCAGTGGGCAAAGTGAACCTATGGTTATTCTACTTGAGCCTTCATTACAAACTCCAATTGGCACTACTTTCCTTCTTGCCATTTCTTTGAAGGAAAGATCATATGATCTTTCTACTATCTTAGTGGAAGGGGATACTTGTAAAGGTATAAATAGATATAATCTTAGATCCAAAAAATAGACAATAGTTATTGATGGGGTTGAAGTTCAAGGAGGTTTTCATTCTGATACTTTGAGAGGGGGTTGCAATATAGGGAGAAAGCCTACTTTTTACAAGCCAAAAATAAAGCTATTAGGGAAATAAATTGTGGAAAACAAAAAACTATTGTAGGGAAACTTAGAGAATGTCAAACCCTGAAGATGGTTTATCCATGTTAATTCTTTCCCTAAATACATGTGGCATGGACATTTATATCAAACATGCCACTTTGTGTAGATTAATTTTGCTTAATAAACCTGTTATATTGATACTCCACGGTACTATGGGTGTGGATAGGAAAGTTAAGATATACTAAATCATTTTCTGAAGGATTAAGAGTTGCATTCATTGGATGTTGTTGGCCACTTAGGGGGCTTCATTATGGAATGGAAAAAATTGTCTTTTTAGCTCATTAATTAAAAATATATCTTGTTTTTAGGTTGGGAGTTTAATTTTTATTTTTTCAATCAGGGTACATTTTTTTGTTGTCAACTTGTATTGGTTATATGAGAACGAAACTCAATTTTGGGAATTTTTTATCTATGGATCTATCTTGAGGAATGAAAGCCTTGTTGGAAATAGGTTGCCATTAAATTGAAAATCCTAAACATTAATTATTTCATGTATCTCCTTGATTCTTGGAATGTGTTCAACAACACTAAGATTAAGTTGAGATTAATCTTTGATGAAATAATCATGAATATTGATATTTGTAATTAATTCTAAATGTAAAAAGCATGTGAGGGCATCCATAGTGAGTTCTTAAATAATAGGGACACATGGGACACTCACATGGTAAGGTGAAACTCACCTTGTGTCCAGTCAACTATACAGAGTAATAGTTAACACTTCTGAATGCATGTAAAGATCCTAGAAGTTAGGATTTGATGTTTGCATGCTTGAAGTTCAGTTAAGTTCAGTTCAGATCAGTTTAGTTTAGTTAAGTTCAGTTAAGATCAGTTCAGTTCAATTCAAAATTAGTTTAGTTTAGTTCAGTTCAGTTCAGTTCAGTTCAGTTCAGTTATCTTCAATTGCATGCAAGTGCATATTGCATGCATGTTGGTTATTTTGAGTTGCATGTAGTTAGCTTCAGTTAACTTGTAATGCATGGCTAAATAACATTGAGTTGTATGATAGATAACAGGGACTACCTCCAGTTAACAAGGGATGACCATTCTTTGGGAATGGTGTTGAGTAAATGTTTCAGTTAACTATAAAGCACTTGAAGCCAACTTGGGCGCCCAAGATGCTTTACTGGAATTCAACTCCAACGCATGATAAGATATTTCCTCAAGGCTCAGCTAAGCAGCTCACTTAAGGGCTTCAACTTGAGGGAAGAGCTTTGGAATTATCACCAAAGTGAAGGACACCCAAATGCATGATGCACATGTTGTAAGCTTTAGCCCCTCACCAATAACCTACTCTAGGCTGAATATGGCATACCTTTCACAAGGGCTTCTGAGCCATACTGTAATTACTCACTCATTTGGATTACAAGGTTGCATATTGTCTCCCTATATCCTTATTCAAGTTGAATAGAGTTTTGCTTTTTAAATTGTTATTCCAGGTGTGAAGAATATTGGTAAAGACAGAAGAAGCATTCTCAAGCAAGAATTGGAGCTATTGTAATTTAGAGTTTGAATAATAGAATAATTCTTGGTGGAGTTTTTTCCCGAAAGGGTTTCTCCATGGTATATCTTGTGTGATCCTTCTATTATCCTGTCTAGTTCTTCTAAATAATTCTCTCTACATTCTACAATAGTAAAATGGATTAATCAAGATAATCATCCATAAAGAATATATGTAACAAAGAAAAGACTTACTTAGATCAGCAATTTTGAAGTTTTACAAAGTATTAAGCTAAGAAAACACCTAATTTTTCAACACTTGGTATCAGAGTTGAGGTTGGGTAGAGTATTGGGACGCCTTTCTCTTAAAGTTTGAAGGATTTATTGGCTTAGTGGGAGCTCTTATTATTTTTGTTATTTTCTCATTTTAGAATTAAGTTTTGTTACAATGAATTCAAGGTTAGAGATTGAAAGGTTCAATCGTTCTAACTATGAAATGTGGAAATTAAAAATAGAAGATCTTCTTGAAGAAAGAGATCAGTGGTTAGCTGTTAATAATGAGACAAAGACACCTACAACTAATTCAGATGAAGATTGGGCTAAGTTAGATAAGAAGGAAAGAGGAACAATAAGGTCATGTCTTGCTGATACTGTTCTTTTAAATGTTTCAATGGAAACTAGTGCATATAAATTATGGAAAAGAATAGGGGATATTTATCAAACTAAGAGTCTCACCAATAATTTGTATCTGAAAAGGTAGTTGTATTCATTGAAAATGAAAGATGGTGAATCTGTTACACAACATTTTAATGCTTTCAATTTAATTATCAGTCAGTTAGCATCTGTAGATGTAAAGCTAGAGGATGAGGATAAGTGCATTTTATTACTTTGTTCGTTACCAAATTCTTGGGAAAATCTAATTGTTGCAATTAGTGGTAATGGTGCAAATCCAAAGATGGACAACATTATTCCTACTCTCCTATCAGAGGAGATGAGGAGGAAGTCTAAGGAGGAAATCCAAGATGCCTTGTTTGTAAAAGGTAGGCCTAAGAAAAAGGAGCCTAAGGGAAACAAGGAATGGAAGGGTAAGTCAGAAGGACGAAGTAAGGTAAAGTGTTGGAACTATGGGAAACCAGGACATGTGAAGAAGGATTGTAAGAACAAGAAAGAGAGTTTTGATTCTTCTACAAAGGAGTCCTTAGATAATAGTAATGATGCATTGGTTATTTCAGCTAAGATTGTTTGTGATAACTCTTTGCTTCATGTTTCAAAGTAATCTTCGTAGAGAGGATGGTAGTCACAATGCCATGTGTGACTCGGTATCACGGTTCAGTGGGAGTTGTTGGCAGTGACTTGGATGCATCATTGGTAAGGTTATCTCCATGTGATTAGAGATATGGTTTCTTGGTTTAGAGTATATTTGTTATGGATGTCATGGTTTACTCTTGATACTAGTTTAGAGTTTGGCATATTACATGGTTCTCTTGAGACTAAGATGTATAAGTATGTTATGATGCATGTGATCTCCTAAGAGGAGATGGTTAGATCATGGATGTCATGTTTATGTTCTTGATTCATGATTGGAGCTTTTACAATGATCTTGTGAAGTTCTCTTAAGTTTTGGGCACATTAATCATTTGCTTGATTACTTCATGAAAGTGTTGTGTTGCATTTGGAGTTTGGCATGGATTGGTTTGTTACAGGTCCTCATGGATACTTGGAGAAATAGGTGAGGCTAGAATTCTCTTGTGGTAAGAGACATTTGTTGGAATGGTTACTTGTAAGAAAAGTTTTTCAATAGAAAAGACCGAGGAGTCTACACCTTGGTTGAATGTGAATTCAACACACTCGGTGGTTTGGTTACAGAGGCTTGGGAAAGGTAATGGTTTGGTTGATAATGGGAAGGTATTAATTGAGAAAGTTAACACTTTAATTAATGCTATAGATTATCTTATTAAACCATATAGATAAGTTCTCTTGGTTTTAATCATTTGCTTGGAAGTTTCATGATTATGTAGGTTGCATTTGAAGTTAGCATGGATTGATTAGTTGGTGCAAGAAGGCCATTGGCCTTGAGACTTGTACTTGTTTTATTATTCCTTGTTTAGAATAATTGCAATGTATAATGTCAAGTGGGAGAATGTTGGAAATAGGTTTCCATTAAATTGCAAATCCTAAACATTAATTATTTCATGTATCTCCTTTATTCTTCGAATGTGTTCAACAACACTAAGATTAAGTTGAGATTAATATTTGATGAAATAATCATGAATATTGATATTTGTAATTAATTCTAAATGTAAAAAGAATGTGAGGGCATCCATAGTGAGTTCCTAAATAATAGGGACACATGGGACACTCACATGGTAAGGTGAAACTCAACTTGTGTCCAGTTAACTATACGGAGTAATAGTTAACACTTCTGAATGCATGTAAAGATCCTAGAAGTTAGGACTTGATGTTTGCATGCTTGAAGTTCAATTAAGTTCAATTCAGATCAGTTCAGTTAGGTTAAGTTAAGTTAAGTTAAGTTCAGTTCAGAATCAATTTAGTTTAGTTTAGTTCAGTTCAGTTCAGTTCGGTTCGGTTCGGTTCAGTTATCTTCAGTTGCATGCAAGTGTATGTTGCATGCATGTTGGTTATTTTGAGTTGCATGTAGTTAGCTTCAGTTAACTTGTAATTCATGGCTAAATAACATTGAGTTGTATGACAGATAACAGGGACTACCTCCAGTTAACAAGGGATGACCATTCTTTGGGAATGGTGTTGGGTAAATGTTTCAGTTAACTATAAAGCACTTGAAGCCAACTTGGGTGCCCAAGATGCTTTATTGGAATTAACTCCAATGCATGATAAGATGTTTTTGAAGGCTCAGCTAAGTAGCATTACTTAAGGGCGCCAACTTTGAGGAAGAGCTTTGGAATTATCACCGAAGTGAAGGAGAAGTTGTAGCTTCAATTTGGGACACCCAAATGCATGATGCACATGTTGTAAGCTTTAGTCTTCACTGAATAACTCTACTTGAAGGAATAGGGCATACCTTTTCAAGGGCTTGAGCTTATGCATTGTAATTATCACCATTTGGAGATTACAAGGTTGCATATTGTCTTTATATATCATTCAAGTTGAATAGAGTTTTTATAATTGTTATTGCAGGTGTGAAGAAGATTAGTAAAGACAAAAGAAGCATTCTCAATAAAGAATTGGAGCTATTGTAATTAAGAGTTTGAATAATAGAATAATTCTTGGTGGAGTTTTTTCCCGAAAGGGTTTCTCCACGGTATATCTTGTGTGATCCTTCTATTATCCTGTCTAGTTCTTCTAAATAATTCTCTCTACATTCTACAACCGTAAAATGGATTAATCAAGATAATCATCCACAAATAATATATGTAACAAAGAAAAGACTTACTTAGATCAGCAATTTTGAAGTTTTACAGAGTATTAAGCTAAGAAAACACCTCATTTTTCAACAAGCCTTATATTGGGTCATGATCTTAACTTTACTTTAAACAACTTTGAAGTGTTGGGTGCAGTTGCAAGAAGCAGTGAGCCTCTAGTAGGATTTTGTGTGCACAAACTTGAGGAGGTAGGGTTGGTTGATGTAGAACCTATAAAACTTATACCTACTTGGAAGAATAATAGGACCAGTGACACCTGTATTGCTAAGAAACTTGATAGATTCTTAGTCTTAAAGGATATCATGACTAAGGGTAATAGAATTAGGTCATGGGTTGAATTAGGTAGTACTTTTGATCATTTTCCTATTCCATTACAACTTGGTAATGTAACAAAAACCCCCCTAGTCCCTTTAAGTTCAACCCTTCCTGGCTGGTGGAAGTTGATCTTCAAACTATGGTCATTGCTAATTGGATTAGGTGTGATAGAAATTTGGAAGCAACTAATTGTTATCAATTTACAAAAAACCTCATGTGAAAGTCAAGTTTACTATAACTAAATGGGGTTATAAAAAATAAAGATAATAGGATCAAGTGCTTCTACAAGAAGACATGTTTGAGTTCCTTAGTTCTTTAGTTGAAGGTAATTTTGATGAGGAGTTCAAATCAAATACCTTTTCCTTAGAACAAAAGAAAAACCATCTTTTGTCTCTAGATCATAAGGTTGTTTGGAGATTGAAAATTAGGGCTATTTAGTTGAATGTTGGTGATCTAAAAATTTAGAGGTTTTTCATAACTATGCAAACCATAGGAAGAATATAAACAAAATCTAGGAGATTCTTAGAGCAAATGGCTATGAACATTGCTAGGTCCTTTAAGGAGCTGGGTGATTTGGGGCTTTCCTATTTCAAGAACTTATGTAAGGAATCTATGAAGGTGAATATAGCAGCCATTATGATGAAATTAGTTTGCTACTATTGAAAAAGGTTATTACGGATGAATTGAAAAATTCCCCTCTTCTTTTCTTAAGAACAAAAGTCCCAAGCCTGATGGGTGGATTTTGGAGTTTTTCATATTGGAGAGTATTTGCCATGAATGATTGAGAAGACTAAAGACTCTAGGAGATTTCCCATGAATATCAATTCTATATTTATTTCTTTGATTCCTAAAAAGGATATTTTGAAAACATTTGATGATTTTAGGCCTATTTCCTTCTACAAACATTTGTATAAAAGGCATTGCATAAAGGACCAAAACTATCTTTTTAGACCATATTTCAAGTGAATAATTTGGATTTCCATAGGAAGAAAAATACAAGATGTTATGGGTGTGGAACAAGAAGGTATACACACTATAAAATTTAAAAAAATATTTATTTTGTTGTACAACTTGTTTTTTCCAAGGCTTATTAGACTTATGCTTTTACATAGTTATTTTAATAGGTTGTAAATTGGGTCATCAAGAGTGTTACAATAGTCTCCTTTGCTATACTTATTAATGGTTCTACTAAGACTACATAGCCAAAATTCTTCTATTAAGTCCCTTTAGTTTGTCTTCACTAAAGTTTCCGATTCCTACTTTTATAACTTACTGAGAATAACTTGTATGGGTTTCCATTTCTATGTTTTTTCCTAAGTATGAACCTTTGTGTATGCTATTAAAACAAAAACCTTACTTAGGTCTAGATCAAAATTTTGTTTAAAATGTTCTTGGGTTTTTTCTATATTTTGTCACAGTTGTTGGAGTTTCCTTGCCATGGATAGATTTCCTTCTTGAGTACTCCACCTTTATCTTGGGTAATTGTTCCAAGGTATGAACTTAACACACAAATATGTTGAATCAATATATTATTAAATTTTAACTTTAATCAATGAACATTAAAGCACCACAACATATTAGAAGAAACAATGAAAGCATAATGGAACACAAGATGCAACATCTTGATTTTGCTATTTTGAAACTCTAAAAGGAAACCAAGTAATGAAAGTATGCTTGATCTATCAGTGACTCCAAATCTAGCCCTACAAAAAAAGTAGGGTCTTTACAATTACTTTTACATGCAATTCAACCTAATTAGGAGATGTCTTCAACTCTCAAAAAATAGCTTCATAGGAACTAACCTGAGACACCAACTCGACATCTAAGCACCAACCTGTGAAAATACAGAGGGCACCAACCCCATAATATTAATCAAATGACTACAATAAGCTTACATACAATTTTTTGTCATAAATACTCAAAATGAATTTGCACATTTTTGCTTAATCTTTTGGGATGCTATGAATACACATTTTTCTCTCCTTCACTATAATGTACCCTTTTCTAAAAATAGAATTTACTACATTTAGCAAACCCGATTTTCAAAATTGTCAATCTGGATCTACGGATAAATTGGGTAAATTAGATTTTCACTTGGTAAATTTATAAATTATATTTGGGGAACAAATTAATATTTATTTTAATTTTATTATCATGGGCCCAAATGGGGTGTTGGAAATTTGGAGGAGTTATTTTGGAGCATTTTTGGAAAATTAAGTTACAAGACTCTAAATGACACATGGCAGCTTGCATTGGGAAACTTATGATGGAAGTTAATGAAGCTTTCATGGAAGATTCCCAACTTGGGCACGGGATTTTTGGCTTTGCTTTGGTGCTTGTAAATGAAATTTGGTTCTCAAGTTTCATTCATTCTATGCATGTTATTTTCATAGCTTATGATATTTTCTTATGAGGTTGGGAAACCGAAGAAGGAAGAACTAAAAGGCTGCTAAAGCAAGGAGTTTGAGAATTGAAGGTAGTGGTTTTGATGGTCTCTAGGTGTAGACCACTCAAGTTCCTCGGGAGTAGTGTACTTCCAACGAATCTCAGCTTTATTTATCTCTCTCTGGCCAGTTGCAAGTGATGCTTTGATACATGAGTTATGTGGATTCTAGCTCTTGAGCTAGGTATCTTTATCAACAAACACCTTGTTCTTAGGAGGGTCATATTTTAATGTGTAAGCATTGCTGCTTTGAGTTTCAGACTTTGGATGAGTTGGTTCTGTTGTTTTAGCCATCAGTTTGGGTGTTATTTTGGTTTGCAACTTTAGGGTCATTTTTTGTATTTTGTTTATGTTGTTGCTTGTTGTTAACAATAGATTATAACAACAAATATGATATAGTTTTCATGATCTAAAATTAGTAAAATATCATTATATGATAGTTTTTTTTATTATGGTAAAAGAAGGTTTTGATGGGGCCCCAAAACCCAATACAAACAGGTTTTAAAGGGACCTAACACCCAGACAAAGAGAGAGTTGCATGAAATAAAAGACACAGACCATCAACAACTTAAACACCAACAACCATAAAGAGAAAGAAAGGACCAAAAAAGTTGCACGAAATAGGTTTTGAAGGGGCCTTAAACCCTATTACAATTAGGTTTTAATAGGGACCTTAAACTCAAGGGACTAATAGAAACCACCTGAAATAGTTAGGCAACAAAGTAACAAAGCTGCAATAAACCATTTTCTTAGTAGCAAAATCACTGATCCATAAAGAAGAGGACAACAAAAGTTTCCAACCAAAACAATCAATCCAAACTAAATTCTCAACCTCAATAAGAGAAATACAATGAAGAATAGAGAAGGAGGAAGAGAAAATCCCATTACTTGACACCTATCACACCAGGAAACCAACTCATTCTCCATATCTAAAAGAGAGAGCTCCCCTCTAAAGGAAAGGATCGCATGAAAACCTTTTCCACCAAGCTTAGAGAACTCCAACAGCCACAAACTCCCCCTTAATAGGAGTAGATGCCACCCTCAAAAAGGACAACAATAGAGAAAACCAAGAAGGGAAGATTCCAACCAAACCCACAACACCCATCTTCACCTCAATAGAAGAGGAATCCACCTCGATAGGATCAGTCTTCACCTCTATAGAAGAAACAAGCTATAGAACCATGAAGAAAGCCATCACTCCTGCGAAAAAATTAAACACACCATCCTTTATCAAAATCGACAACAAGAATTTAAAGGGGAATGAGAAAAAAATAAATAGATGGGTCAAGAAGATAAAAAAGAAAAATGACCCAACCAACAACCAAACAACTAGAGAAAGAGTCGAACACAACCACTAACTGCAAAACTCCACCTAGGTTATGAGAGAAGATAACCCATCCAACATGAAGACAAAGAAACTTATCTACGTGCAACACTTGAAGTTCAGCACCTCACTCAAATACTACCAAAAGGAGGCTCCAAAGAATTCCAAAACCTCAACAAAAGGTTCCCCACCATGAAGAGGGAAGCCATCCATTGAAGACAAAAATCTGCCCCAAAACACATATCTACTCCACACAAAGTAATAGAGCAGTAACAAAGCAAGCAACAGATAAAACAAAACCAAAAGACACACCCAAACCCAAACCAACCTACAAAAAAATAACATGGGAGGCCCAGTACAAGTCAACACCCACAAAAGAGAAGTCACAACCTCAAACAAAAGAGGGGAATCCAGGAGAAAAGCAAACACCACATCAATAATAGAAGCTTTCACCACTACCAAAACCTCACCAAAAGCAAGCAACATCAGCTTCTCAATGAAAATAGAGGTCATCCAAAGCACCCCAGAAAGGCTAAACCCATCACCAAACATCTCATGCGCCACCACAGGTCTCCCAAAAGTTCTCACACAAGCCAAAGTATTAGGAACAAAGGCCCACAAAGCTAGACCAATCTCCATAAGCAAGAAGGCACACACATCTGGCAATAAGCATGAGAAAGGGAGAACCATTTAGCAAAGACTGCAGTAGCAGCTCCAGCAAGGATAGGTCGCAACAACCACCCACAAATGCCCAACCAAAGGAAACAAGGCCAAAACTCAATGTCATCTCCATCTGCTTCTACATTGGCATCTCCCTCAGCCTCAACAGATTTCAAACATCCACTCCCTTTCGTTTTCTCGCCCACTGCTCTGGCTTCTGACCTCACCATAACTATATGTATGTTAATATGTTAGAGTACGTGTTTGCACATTCATCATATGACAGTTGCTCACATTCTTGAGTTATATTGGCACATATTGGTGAAAATAAATTCATTTCCGATTTCATTATTTGTTGAGGGTTTGCAATATTTAAGTGTGATATTATTTATTACATAAAATCTGAAATATTTTCCAAAAAGAGACATTACATTGGTATTAGAGCATCATATTATAGTTGCAAACCATCTTATGTTGATTTGGCACAATTTGAAGTAGTAAATTCAATAGTTGATTTGCTCAAATTAAAGAATATCTTTCTTGTTTAAAATATTTAATTAGGGACATTACATTCACACACATTGACTTTGCACTAAAATATAATACATGAAAGCTCAGATAGATCACACACTAATGTACAATCACAGTTCTGTACTATTCCTCACACATTCAAATTTTTGAAACAATTTGCTTAAATATTGATATGGGATGGAAGATAATATTGCAATGTTGGCCTAGACCAAAAATCAGATCCGTTGGTGAAAGAAAAGACAGCCTATGAAAATATTTTGCTATCATTACCATGTCGGCCTATGCACATTCAAATTTTGAACTAGGAACTAATTGTTGAGCATGTTTGAATCTGGAGCATCAATCTTCTTTTTTGTGAGAAAAAATACATGATAGATATTCAACAACTGAATTTGAATACACATATGCCTACAAAATATCCCTAACCAATAGAATGCAATCATTGAAAAGTCTTAGATGTGTGTCACTAGCCCACAACACCACAATTTCACTTTGGTCTTGAGTGATCCAAAATGTGTTGCGGAAAAATCTTGACACTTGTCATTATGTCACACCACCACAAACTTGACTTAGTCCAGATAGACCCAAAATGCACTATTGTAGTGATCGTTGATCTAATACACTTTTGTGCTATTCATTGATCGACTGAACACATGTCGGCATAGTGCTTCACCACAAACTCCATATGATCCAAACAAGCTAAAAATGTGCTCTTGTGCAACATCAATACTTTTCAGCTTCCATGCCATTGCAATTTCAACAAGGTTAGAGAAAACTCAAAATATGCTCATGTGCAATTGCAACACCTGGTCGGCCGATGCCATCCTTTGCATCTTAAAAGTATTAACTTTAGACTTAGGAAAAATATTTCAAACCAAATTAGACAATGAGTGGGACCAGTGAATGATGTAGAAGGGCTTAAGTAATAACTTAAGTAACTGGGAACAACTGATAGCTAGTCAATGATAGATTAGGACATAAAGTGTCGATTGAGAAAATCACTTAGGGTTTAAATGAATTAGGGATAAAACCATACCAAGATCATAAACCCTAACTAGACATGATCTTCAATCTAGTCTAGAGGAATTAGATGAAGACCAAATAAATCATCATAGCATGTAGACATGAATAGATCAGATTGAAGCAACAATCACCATCTCAGATCACTTGACATCAATGACAACCATTTTCCCTTTTTGACATCAATGAAAATAATTTGCAACAATCTCCCACTTTGTCATTGATGGAAACACAAACTAAATTCTCTACCCCTTTATTCAATTCTCAAACTCTTCTTTTAATTCTCTCCCTTTGACATCAATGGAAAAGGAATATGAAAATACTCATTCCATAGTACTCCCCCTTTGATCTTCTCCCTTTATGGATCAGCGATACTAACATCAGTAACTCTCTACAACACTCCCCCACTCCTCCTAAGGGAAATACTCTAGGGGAAGAGTAAGGAAGCACTCCCCCTGAACCTATACTTCATCTATGTCTTCATTGAAAGGAAGAAGGAATTGTGACTCCTAGCTTCTATCTGAGATACTCAAATGTGTCCTTGGGAAGAGGTTTTGTAAAGATATTTGTAGTCTAATATTTAGTAACCACATATTCTAATTTGAACTCTTGATCTACAAACTTTTCTCTCAAAACATGATGTTTGATTGAGATATTCTTTTTCCTTGAATAAATCACTTAATTCTTTAAAATATTAACTGCACTTGTAATATCATAGAAAATAGGAATAAGTTTATTATATACTCAACCTTTATATCCTTCAAATTTTGTTTCACCCAAAGAACTTGAGTATAACATGATGTTGCAACAATGTTTTTTTCTTCTATTGTTGACAAGGATATTGGACCTTATTTCTTTCTTAGTCATGACACAAGACTATCTCCAAGAAAGAATGCTCCACCACTAGTACTTTTTGTGTCATCAACACTTCTTGCCCAATCAACATCTATGTATGTTGCAAGAGTAAAATCATCACCTCTAGGATACCACAAACCATAGTCAATAGTATTCTTCAAATATCTAAAAATTCTCTTTATTTCCTTTACATGTGTTTATTTAGGTATTGCTTGAAATTTTGCTACCATGCACACTGAATGCATTCAATGTCAAGTTTGGATGTAGTCAAATGCAACAAGCTTCCAATAATTGACCTATATAGAGTTTGATTTTCTTCAAGTGACTCATCATCCTTGCTTAGCTTACATCCTGTCACCATTGGTATACTAACTAGCTTTCAATCTTCCATCTTAAACTTTTTCAACATCTCCTTGACTTACTTGGTTTGTGATATGAAAATACCCTTATTTGATTGAGCAATTTGTAAACCAAGAAAAAATGATAATTCACCAAACATTAACATCTCAAATTCCTTTTGCATCTCTTCTAGAAACTCCTTACACATCTTGTCATTGCTGCCACCAAAGATAATGTCATACAATCCCTCTTTTGAATCCTTTTTGTTGTAGGTACTTGTCCAATCTAGAATACCAAGCCCTAGGCGCCTATTTGAGTCCATATAGTGTTTTTTTCAATTTGTAGACATAATCCTCATTCTCAGACAACTAAAATCCTCCAGGTTGCTCAATATACACTTCCTCTTAAAGATTTCTATTGAGAAATGTTGACTTGACATCCATATGATATACCTTGAAATTCTTATAGACTAAATATGCCAAGAACATTCTAATTGCTTACAATCTAGCCATAGGAGCAAAATTTTCTTCAAAATCTGTAGGTCTTCTACTTGAGCATATCCTTTGCAAACTACTTTAACCTTGCTTCTCATTACCTTCCAATCTTCATTCAATTTTTTTTGAATACCCACTTAGTGCCAATTACATTCTTATCCTTAGGTCTTGGAACAAGATCTTAAGCATCATTATTTTCAATTTGATTTAGTTCTTCCTTTGTATTAATCCAATTCTCATCTTTGCTAGATTATGTGAAATTCTTCAGCTCAATTTTAGACAACGGGGAAAAAATTACATGTTCATTAATTCTTACTAATCTTCTCCTAGTCATAACTCCATCATTCTTGTCTCCAAGAATCTAATTTTTAGAATTATTTCTTTGGACATATTTAGTTGGAGCTTTTGTATTTTCTCTTTCAGACTCTTCTTTTGTATTTTCATCATCTTCATCTATACTTTCATCTTCTTCTTGTATTGGGTGATTGCTTAAAAATTGATCCCTTTCAATTGATGAAAGGTGATGTAGATCTTCATCAATTCTCAAATTTATACTCTCAACAACCTTGTGTGGTCTTGTATTGTAGCATTTATATGCCTTGTTCCTTGATGAGTAGCCAAGAAAGATACCTTCATCTAATCTTGACTCAAACTTTCCTAAATTATCTTCATCCCTTCTGATGTAGCATTTGCTTCCAAATATTCTGAAATGCTTGATAGGTACAGGTTTGTGATACCATAACTCATATGGTATCTTACAATTATTTACTCTTATTAGTTCTCTATTAAGGATATGTACAATAGTATGAACTGCTTCTCTCCAGTACATACAACAGACAACTTAGCTTCATTTAGAGTTTTCCTAGCCATTTCCTAAATTTTGTTCTTTATTTCAACCACTCCATTTTGTTGAGGAGTTCTTGCAGCTGAATACTATCTTCTAATTCCGTGTTCTTCATAGAATTCTTCAACTCATTAGAAGTAAAATTGCCACCTCTATTAGACCTTAAGAATTTGATATTTGATCCCATTTCATTTTCAACAATAGCATTAAAATCTTAAATCTACTAAAAGCTTCAAATCTTTCTCTCAAGAAAGAAAACCAAGTCATTCTAGTAAAATCATTAATGAATAACACAAAATACTTTTCTCCTTGTAGGGTTTTTGTCTTTGTAGGTCCAAAGAGGTCCATATGAACCAAATCCAATGGCTTTGTAGTAGAATTCTCATATGTCTTGAATCTTTCTCTTTTATGCTTCCCTAGTTGATATTCTTTACAAAAGATGCTTGCAAGCTTAGCAATTTTTTGCATATCTATCACAACATTCTTGGAATTGATCTTCACAAGATTATCAAAATTGATATGACCCATTCTATTTTTCCATAGCCCACTCTCATCTTATTGTCCCAAAAGGAAACTTCTTCCTTTGTCTTCAGTGAGATTGTATAGATTTCCTTCTGACCTACTTGCTTATGCAACAATCTTTCCATTTTTCTTTATTTCACATCCTTAAGCATGAAAAGCGAGATTGTAGCCTTTATCACACATCTAAATTACACAAGCAGAAGATTATATGCTTTAGTCCTGCAACATATAGAACATCATTTGTCCTAGATCTTCCATCAGTGCTTAGAGATCCTTTTCCACAGATCCTTGCACCACTTCTTCAAGCTAATGAATTTACTATATTATCTCAAGTCATGCGACTAGAGCACCCACTGTCAATGACCCGTGGATTTTCTTGAGCATGAAATGCAGTTTGAACAGTCATTGATTTTTTGGTCTTCCAATTTTCGTTCTTTATTTTCCATTCCTTTTTAGGTTCTTCCTTCTGACTATTAGAAATATCCATATTATCTTTCTTTTCTTGTCTAGGAGGCTTTTGAAATCCACTTCTAAAAAAATTTGCCTTGTGCCCAAAATTGTTACACTTATAACATGATATTAAGTTGTAAAATAATTTATGCTTACAAAATTACTCTCCCTTGTAGGAAACCTTCTACAATCTATTACCTTATGACCAAATTGATTGCAAGAAAAATAGTAACCAAAAAAGGAATGATTGAACTTGGTATTGGATGCTTCCCTATCTGTATTTTCTTTTTTGACTCTCCTCTTCTGCTTGACTTGAATGAAAGCATATTCTTCAGTCTTCTTGGTTTGATCAACATTTGAACTACCACTTTAGGCATTCCCATTAGTTTGATTTGCAATTGTCTTCTTTGGAAGTTGACCTCCATTGAAAAACCATGACCAATCTTGATGAGAGGTGACCTTTTGTTGTTTGTGATCTCATCTAGAATTTCAATGCTCTTCTCATACTTCAATTTATTGTCCAAGGATACAATTTATTGTCAAGGATACAATTTTGTCTCAAGATTTTCACAATCCATTTCCTTTGTCATTAATTTTTTTTATAAGACATTTTCTATCCCCTTTGCTTCTTCTATTTGAATTTTCAGATCAATAATAATCTTTTTAGATTCTACAAGTTTCACCTTCAATTTTTATTCTCTTTTCTTAATGCTTTTAGATCAATCAATGCAGAGATGAGTTCTCCCTCTAAGTATACTTCACATTCTTCTTCATTAAGATCTTGGATATCTTCACTATCTTATATTGCCATGAATAAAATTTCTCCTCTTTCTTCTTTAGAAATGCATTGATCATATTCTTTGGATGAGCTATTGTCCTCTTTTGAATATAGGTTATTCTTATGCTTGTGAGAATTCTTCTTTTTTTTTGCGTTTTGATCACTAATTTTACTTTCTCCAAAAGGGCACTTAGAAGCAAAGTGACCTACTTTACCACAATTGAAGCATTTGAAAGGTAAATTACCTTTATATTTGCTAGAACCTTTCTTCAACTTCCTCACAAAGTTTCTTTCCTCATTATCAAACTCATCACTTGGATCATATTCTTCATTCCTCTCTTTCTTGGTTGCTTTGAAAGCAACTTCTTTCTTTGATGTCTCCTTATCTACATTCCTCATTTCATAAGCAATGAGATATCCAAACAGTTCATCCATTGTAAAGTTATTCAAATCTCCAACTTCTTCAATAGCAGAAAATTTTGTATCATACATTTGGGAAAGGGATCTAAGTACCTTCTTGTCAATTATTAGTTGTTTCAATTCTTCACCGAGTCTTCTAATAGCACTGACAATTTCATCCACCCATAGCAGATAGTCAAAGATATTTTTCTCTTCCTCCATCTTCAAGTTTTCAAACTTACTTTTGTGAGCTTGTAGCTTGGCTTGACCTTATCATCACCTCTATAGATGCTATGAATTTTTTTCCAAATTCCCTTAGTAGACTTGTAGTGCATTACCTTGACAAATTTTGAATTTGTTAGTCCACTCAAAATAACATTCTTAGCTTTAGCATTATACTCACATGCCTTCTTATCATCTTGATCTATTAGAGGAGTTGCAGGAGAAGTGTAGCCATCCACAATAGATTTCCAAACATCAAATACTAATGACTCTAGGTATGCTTCCATCCATATACACCAAAATTATAATTTTTCCCATCAAACTATGGTACCTTGTATGAGTGAGATCCATCTTGGCCTACCATGTGTTCAAATCCAAGATCTACCTCCAACTATTAAGTTGCACCAAGGAACTTGGATCTAATACTAATTGTTGAATGCACAAATATACTAAGAGGGGGGTTAATCAGTATATTATTAAATTTTAACTTTAATAACTAAATATATTAAAACATCACATCATAGTAGAAGCAACAATGAAAGCAGTGAACACAAGATAACTCCATATTTACATGGAAAGCCTAAAGGGAAAAATCATGATGAGGAAAGTTGCTTGGATCTACTGCCAAAAGTTAGGCTCACAAAAATAAATCAGATCTTACAATTACTTTTGTAGGCACCGACCCATTGGAGACACCAATCCCTAAAATAGTTTGTAAGCACCAACCTAAAGGAGGCACCAATCCCCCAATTTGAGCACCAACCTAGAGTACAAGAGGCACCAACCTCACTTGAAACAAGAAGCACCAACCTTAAAATACACTGGAATTATTACAATAAGCTTACAAGCAATTTTCTGTAATAAATGCTCAAAAAATGAATTTGCACATTTCTGCTTAATCTTCTAGATTGCTATGAATACACATTCCACTCTCTTTCACACACACTGACTTTGCAATAAAATATGAGATATGAAAGCTTGAACAGATCACAACCTAAAGGATAATTTTGAGAATGAAGGACTAGAGAAACATTGGCTATGGATGAGAGATTAGATAACACTATTTGATAATATGGAAATGGCCATTGTCTACTTTTATCATAAAATATTTACCCCCACAAATAAATTTTATTGACTAATGAAAAGTGAAGAGAACAACTCCCACTAGATGAATTTGTGGTCAACCAAGGAGGAGAATATAAGGAGTCCTTGCATGATATGGAATAATATGGCAAGATTAACAAGGTAGAGTTATCCCTTTTTTTCTTTTTAGTACTACAAAACGCTCACATTTTGTAACCACAAAACCCAAGTGCAATTTTTTTATTACAAAATGGGCTCATGTTTTGTGGCCACAAAATGTGCTTGCATTTTCTAAGCCACAAAATACACTCATGTTATGTGATTTTCAATATAGTGCAAGCACATTATGGATAAAATCGATCATTTCGCTATTTTTTGTATACCATTTCCATGCACTTTCCCTATGGTGGAATGTCTCAAATGAAATAAGATATCAAACCTAGTGACATGCTCTTATACTAGGTTTGGTTCATGCCCTAATCTCTATCCATCCCTATTTACTCCTACTCACACTTATTCCCACATATTTGTCATTTATCTCACATTAGTGCACCCTCATTCTCACCCACTTCCATACATTCATTACCTTCTTCTAGATTATAACTTTCATAACTTGGGTCATTTCTACATTGCTCAAGATAGATCCCACAACACATATAATGGTGAACCCAAAATTTAAATTCTAAATTTCCTTCCTCTTTATACTAGTCTTTATGAGCCAACTTGACACACATTTCTGTGGGATATTATTATATAATGATATTTGAAGACATTCAATGTGTTGTTAGTTCATGTTGGATTTGTCAAATAAAAATAGTCAAGTAGCACACACTTTGATTTCTAAAGGGACAAATGACCACATTTGCATATAAGTCATTTGAATGTTAGTGAATTCATCTTATCTTCAATATTCCTTATCATCATAAATCCAACCCAATAAAGGGGTTGACTGACCCAAGAGAACATGTTCATTATCAAGTCAACAATCCCTTAAAGATGTTCATAAACATTGTCTTGACCACATTTAACTATCAAAGAAACAAAGACAAGTTATTTTTATTGATACAACATTTTATTAAGTCACATCTACGTAACACAATTCAAGTTACATATTTGATCAAATTCGCATAAATTGAAATCAAAACTAAAAACTTAAGATTAAACTTCATCCAATTCTAAGATTACATATATTTTAAGACACTCGTCAAATTAAGATTATACAATCCATAAAAGTGTCAAATGAGTAGGCTCATGTCTTGACTAAACATAAAGAGGTAGAGGTGGGATTGGATAGTCTCACCACTTAGCCTCCTCATTTGACACCTCCATGTCGAATGTATAACCCCTTTCATCTAGAGTTATTATTTCTATGTAGGTAAAGCATATTATTTCTTTACAAATACGATAAATCTTTAACCTGGATGACGTGAGTGATGATCCAAGCATGTGCTAGTCCATTCAAATATCTGATTAGTGGGATAAGACGTCAGCGCTGGCATGAGTTTTAAGACCTTTTGCCCTTTGGTTCTGCACCATCTCTATATGTACCAATTGAAACAACCATTTCCATTCATCTCACACAATTACATTTTTCACAGGAGTTGCTGATTAGTGATCAAGAGAAATGGGCAGCCAAGACGAGAAAATCAAAGTATTAAAGCTATGGGTGAGTCCCTACGCTAATCGGGTGTTGATAGCATTGGAAGAGTTGGGTGTGGAATATGATACCCAAGAAGAGGATATGAACAACAAAAGCCCTGAGCTTTTAGAGGCCAATCCCATTTACAAGACTGTGCCCACCATCATTCACAAAGGGAAGCCATTGTCGGAGTCTTTGATAATCCTTGAATATATACACGACACCTACTCTTCCACTTCAACTCTTCTACCCATAGATCCATACGAAAAAGCCATTGTCAGGTTCTGGGCCAATTTCATAGACAAGAAGGTAAGAATTTGATAATTACGCTAAATCTTCTTAATGTTATCTAGGGAGTTGTTAACTATATACAAGTGCTTATGTAGTTATGTTATTGGGTTTTGTTTTCAGCAGTTTTGGATGGCTGGATATAAAGTTATAGTGACACAGGGAGAATCTCAGGAAATTGCTAAGAAAGAGTTCATTGATTCAATTCTTTTGATAGAAGAGGCGATACCAAAAATCTCAGGCGGGAAACCCTACTTTGGCGGAGATAAGTTTGGTTATCTTGATATTGTACTTGTTCCGTATGTGTTCCTGTGGCATTCTGTAGAAATTTTTGGGGAATTCAGCATTCCTTTCGAGAGGTGCCCACATTTGAGCGCTTGGACTGAACTGGTTTCTAAAAGAGAGAGTGTTGTGAAAATTCTCCCAACGGTTGAAGCAGGCCATGGATGGTTCATCAGGGCGAGGAAGAAAGCATTGTCCAACTCAAATTAATGTCAATGAAAAACGTATGTCGTAGAATGTAATAAGGCACCTTTGGTGTTCAATGTTGAAGATCGATATAAAATATTCTGGAATTTTCCTGTTGTATTTGACTCTGAAATAATTTTACTTGCGAAAATGGGGCTAAGAAATGATTTCAGAGGTTGCAGAGAAATAAATGTTAGCGCCGTTCATATATAACCTGCAATGGGATTGTCCAGTGTTTACGCCTTTATATTGCTCTGGGAGCTCGTTTAGACGGGATCCTTCTGTTGGGTTTTGATGTTGGGCTTTGTTTTATGATTTGATTCTTCATAACCAGTGCTTTTCCCTGTGTTCTGAGTGCACTTTCTTGTTCATCATTCCTCGTCGTCCTCTTTTAAACTCTTCGTTTTTTTCCCTTGTTATGCTTTGCCATCTTAGTCCCCATCACTGGATCCTCCTTTATTCTTTCGATCTGGTTGCGTTGTCAATATTTGAGGTTCTTTATTGTTCTTTATCTGGTTCTGCTGGGGAAACACCATTGGCTTCCCCTGTTTCTGTCTTGTCCTGGTTAGTGCTGGGTCTGGTGGGCTGGGATCATGGTGTGGAGGATGAAGAAGGTCTTCTTGACTATTCCCTTGATTCTGTTGGGAAGAGCTTATTTTCCCGGATGATGCAGATTTCATCCACAGATGGAAGACTTAGCGGGAGATGGGGTAAACGGCTAATGAGTTAGTTGGTCTGTATTCTTTATGTATGACCAAAAAGACTGGTTTGTTATTAAATATCCAAAAGTTACCTGCTGCAAAAACAATGGCCGATCTGGAAGGTGAACTTGGTTTCCTGGAGATTAGATCAAGAGAGACTACTAACAATTTGGAACTTCTCAGGGACTCGAGAAGATTGAAGCGGTTTGTGTGGGTTAAAGTCTTGCTAACGGGGATTCACTTGGACTTTTAAATGAACTCTCCCTGTACCGGCTAGTGGTGATGTGGGGAGGAAAAGAAAGAGGTGAATCAAGCTCAGAGAAGTTCGCATTAACCTAGGTCTTGGTCCTAGGTGTTAATGTTTTTATGAGCCAAGGTTTGGCTCTGGAAGCGAATACTTAAAACAAGAAAATTTTATAGAAGATTTTGTTTTGCTAAGGCTGTGGGCAGGTAGTTAGAAAGTGTAGGGGCAGGGGCCCCCATTTTAGGTGGGAGTGGCTATTCAGTCTTACAAATGATGGCAGGGGTTATCTAGGGGAGAGGACCTAGTAGTTGTGCACCCTAACTTCACGCTTCTAATTATCCTACGTGGAAATTTCAAATCACTCCCAATTTTTTACAGCAGCTTACTTGGCAAGTCCCCTGCTTATAACTAAGGTTCCAGTGCCACATCAACATGCTTTTTGTCAAGGTGTCCAAAAAAGCCCAAAAAAAAAGTGAGACCAATACTTGTGCATTCACAACATGTTTTATTGAGCGTTGATGTGGAATCGCATGATTGGTTTCTTTTTACATCAAAGGAATACATTTTGTTTAATTATGGGTAGTGATCATCAACACTAACAACTTTAAAGTCACAACTATTTGTCCAATATTGAGAAAAAAAATATTGAACATTATATAAACAACTACTATCACAACTTTTGAAACATGCTTGAGTCCTCTCCCCTAATTCCACAAATGCACCGGGGCATGGATACTCCATCCATACATCATCTGATGGCAAGTGCTACTACGTGTCAGTGTCGTAGATAATTCATACCCGGCAATAATTACCATTACTAAATAAATAGTCAATCTCTCAATAATTAAATTTTAAAAAATTACTAAAATAAAGTATATTTTTAAAAAGAGTTAATTATATTATTATTATATTAAAAATATTTATGGAAAACAATAAAAAAGCTCACAACTTTTACTATTTATATTTTTATTTATTATATTTGCACTTTTCACAAAATACATCAATAATTTTTTTTAATACGATTTAAAAATTTGATATAGACAAATTAGAGTACATAGTCATTTTAGATGGTCCCCTTAATCTTAACCGTCATTAGAAATTATCAATTATGCATTAAAAATATAAAACAAATAATTAAAGTTAAATTTTACTGATCCCAAACTTCCCTCAACTATTTTAAAATATTATAATGATATCCTCCCAACACTAATATATTATAATTACCTCTTCATTTTTTTAATATTTTTAATAGTTTACCAAAAATGTACCCTTTCATATGATAAACAAGATAATGACATTTAATATAAAAAATATAAAATCAAATGCATATATATAATTTAATAATTAATGATATCAAATTTTAAAATGATTAAATTTGAACTAAAGATTTAAAAATTTATTTATTATATAAGTTATACAAACAATTTTATTTTAAAAATATTATATAAATGAAATTGTATTGCTATAAAAATTTGAGAAATGTCTCTAAACATTCACATACAAGTAAGTAGAAAGTATGAAATTTATTTGTTAGTATTAAATTGCATAATAGTACGCATTTGCATTCTTTTCAAACATGAAATAAAGAATGTCCAAAATTAGTTCAATGTGTTTAGCCTAATTCTACATCTAAATCGAAGTCTAAGTTTAAGCTTGAGTTTAAGCTTGAGTATGAGATATATGATATGATGTAAAGGATTATCATACAATTACAAGTGGAGTGAGGTAGGCCTCTTAGTTTAGAAAACTAAGATAAGAGGATGAAGTCATCATGTATAGGGTTGTTGAACCATAAAAGTAGTATGACCATAATGATCTATGCAAATATGAAATCATGTAAAACCTATAAATGTAATGTGGATAATATTTCCCCTCAAGTTTAATAGTTTATTTATTGTAGATTTAAATTTTTACTATATAATGAAATATGTTGATACTCTAATTTTGTTTTATCATATAAACTAAAGATGTTTAAGATTAAGGGGACCATCTAAAATGGCTATGGACTCTAATTTGTCTATATCAAATTTTTAAATTATATTAAAAAGTATTGATGTAATTTGTGAAAAGTGCAAATATAATAAATAAAAATATAAATAATAAAAATTTGTGAGCTTCTTTTTTATTTTTTTTAGATCAATAATTTTTTAAATAATAATTTATAATTAACTTTTAAAAAAATTATTAAAGTAAAATTAATAATTTATTTTAATATATTTTTTAAAAAATAATTATTCACAGATTAATTATTTATTTTAGTAATGATAATTGTTTAAATAAAATAAATAATATATTAATTATAATTAACTTTTAATAATTACTAATTATTCACAGATAATAATAAAAATTTATTTTTCAACTTTTTACATCTCTAATTGCATTATCCCAATATGATGTGATCCGAGTGAAAACCCATAAAATCATATAGAAAATTAACATTATTAACAACATGATCTCTATGACAGGTATGAATTATCTACAGCACTGATAGGCCATAGCACTTTGCATTAGATGATGTATGCATGGGGCATCCATGCCCCGGTGCATTTGTAATGGGATAGCCACGCCATTTTAGGTGCCTTCTTTCTACTCTTTGGTAAATGGATGGTTGGCCTTTACTTTTAAATTGGCTTCAGATTTAGTGAGGATTTTGCAAGGTAAGAGGCATTGAGGATCTATCTATTTGAATCTGAAAAGATGATCACCCTGTTTTTTATAAGCATCTATATTATTAAAATAATTAATATACATATTAAAAAAATGGGCAAAAGAAGACACCCCATGAAGGGTGGAACTGATGTCATTCGACTATGTTGATGCATGTGGCAAGTCGGATGATCAAAATTGTTTAGCCTATATGGGTAAAACTCCCAAGATTACCGCTTGGAGATGTGGTCTTGTTGCATTCTCAAGGACATTGGGAATTTTATAAGCTCTTTGTGGGCTGGTATAATTGCTTTTTTACTGGTAACTCACGTTCTTTAGGTAAGATACTTGTTAACATGGATATTTCGGATGATCTCCCTGCAGAGATAGCGTAAAGTATGAGTAATTGGCAATCTGTTTAAACACTTGATTACTCTTAAGGTTTTGTTTTGCTGTGCCCCCTATCATATTTATGACCACCTTGTGAATGACTATTCTTTAAAGTTCAGTAGAAAGATTTGACGTCCTAAGATTTTGGGTCCTCAACTTTTAAAAAAGGCAATGTCTTCACAAGTTGATTCAGGGGCTGATGGTATCAACATTATTATTGGAGATATGGAGATCCTTGGTAAGGATAAGATGGCTAACCTACATGATATTATCTTAGGAGTTGATGTTGTCTCCGCTATAACAAAGGCAGATATTGAGAATGCTGATGTGTTGAGGTGCGGCATTGGGAATTTAAGGGGTATCAACATGGCGTGGGCTATAGGGTAGGATTTTGTACTAGAGGAAATTGATTTAGAGGCATCTTCAACTCTACTTTCCTTATATAAGAAAACTTGTCTCAATAACTCTTCATATGATCATGGACAACCCTTGATGGAAAATACTATCATAAAGCCAGGAGTTAATGGTGCAAAGAATTTTGAGATGAATCTCAGTGGGAAAAGTGAACCTAAGGTTATTCTACTTGAGCCTTCATTAAAATCTCCAGTTGGTACTACTTTCCTTCTTGCCATTTCTTTGAACGACAAATCATCTAAGCTTTCTACTATCTCAGTGGAAGGGGATACTCGTAAAGGTATAAATAGATATAATCTTAGATCCAAAAAATAGGCAACAGTTATTGATGGGGCTGAAGTTCAGGAAGGTTTTTGTTCTAATACTCTGAGAGGGGGTTGTAATATAGGGAGAAAGCCTACTTTTTACAAGCCAAAAATAAAGCTATTAGGGAAATAAATTGTGGCAAACAAAAAACTATTGTAGGGAAACTTAGAGAATGTCAAACCCCAAAGATGGTTTATCCATGTTAATTCTTTCTCTAAATACATGTGGCATGGGAAATTATATCCAATAGGCCACCTTGTGTAGATTGGTTTTGCTTTAAAATAAGTCTATTATATTGATACTCCACAGTACTATTGGTGTGGTTAGGAAAGTTAAGATATATTAAATCTTTTTTCTAAAGGATTAAGAGTTCATGCGTTGGATGTTGTTGGCCACTTAGCAACTTCATTATGGAATGGAAAACAATGTCTTTTCGGTTCATTCATTCAAAATATATCTTGTTTTTAGGTTGGGAGATTGATTTTTCTTTTTTCAGTTGGGGTACATTTTTTGTGGTCAACTTGTATGGGTTATATGAGAACAAAACTCAATTTTGGAACTTTTTTTGTCTATGGATATCTTGAGGAATGAAAGCCTTATATTAGATGGTGATCTTAACTTTACTTTAAACAACTCTGAAGTGTGGGGTGCAATTGCAAGAAGTGACCCTCTAGCAAGCTATTTTGTGCACAACCTTGAGGAGGTAGGGTTGGTTGATGTAGAACCTATAGAACTTATACCTACTTGAAAAAATAATAGGACCAGTGACACCTTTATTTCTAAGAAACTTGATATATTCTCAGTCTTAAAGGATATCATGACTAAGGGTAATAGAATTAGGTTGTGTGTTGAATTAGGTAGTGTTTTTTATCATTTTCCTATTCCATTACAACTTGGTAATGTGACATAAACCCCCCTAGTCCCTTTAAGTTAAACCCTTCCTAGCTGGTGGAAGATGATCTTCATATTATGGTCATTGCTAATTGGATTAGGTGTGATCAAAATTCAGAAGGAACTAATTGTTATCAATTTGTACAAAAAACCTCATGAAAGTCAAGTTTATTGTCATGAAATGGGGTTATAAAAAATAAAGACAATAGGATCAAGTGATTCTACAAGAAGAAATATTTAAGTCCCTTAGTTCTTTAGTTGAGGGTAGTTTTGATGAGGAGTTCAAATCAAACACTTTTTCCTTAGAAAAAAAGAAAAACCATATTTTGTCTCCAAATAATAAGGTTGTTTGGATATTGAAAAGTAGGGCTATTTAGTTGAATGTTGGTGATGAAAATTTAGAGGTTTTTTATAACTATGAAAACCATAGGAAGAACATAAACACAATCTAGGAGATTCTTAGAACAAATGGTTATGTTGCTAGGTCCTTTAAGGAGCTAGGTGATTTGGGGGTTTCCCATTTCAAGAACTTATGTAAAGAATCTATGAAGGCGAATATATCATCCATTATGATGAAATTAATTTGCTACTTTTGAAAAAGGTTACTATGGATGAATTGAAAAAGTCCCCTCTTCTTTGCATAAGAACAAAAGTCCCAAGCATAATGGGTGGATTTTGGAGTTTTTCATATTGGAGAGTATTTACAATGGCTGATTGAGAAGACTAAAGACTCTAGGAGATTTCCCATGAATATCAATTCTATATTTATTTCTTTGATTCCTAAAAAGGATAGTTTGAAAACATTTAATGATTTTAGGACTATTTCCTTATGCAAAAATTTGTATAAAAGGCATTACATAAAGGACCAAAACTATCTTTTTAGACCATATTTTAAGTGAATAATTTGGATTTCCATAGGAAGATAAATACAAAATGTGAGTGTGGCACAAGAAGGTCTACACACTATAAAATTAAAAAAAATATTTCTTTTGTTGTACAACTTGTTTTTTCCAAGGCTTATTAGACTTATGCTTTTACATATTTATTTTAATAGGTTGTAAATTGGATCATTGAGAGTGTTACAATAGTCTCCTTTGCTATACTTCTTAATGGTTCTACTAGGACTCAATATTTTAGTGCCAAAATTCTTCATTGAGTCCCTTAGTTTGTTCACTAAAGTTTCTCTTGACTCCTATTTATAATTGATTTGAGAATAACTTGTATGGGTTTCCATTTCTATGTTTTTTCCTAAGTATGAACCTTTTTGTATGTTGTTAAAACAAAAACCTTACTTAGGTCTATCAAAATTCTAAGTTTAAAATGTTCTTGGGTGTTTTGTATGTTTTGTCACAATTGTTGGAGTTTCCTTTCCATGGATACATTTCCTTCTTGAGTACTCTACCCTTCTCTTTGGGTAATTTTTCCATAGGGATAACTTTAAGAACCACCCCCCTCGATGAAGGTGTAAAATCCTGGTGAATCTTGTATACTTCCTGATAAAAATATTAATTTTATTGGTGAATTTTTTTATTTTTTCAGGAAAAAATAATCTCAATTGACGAATTTTTTCTAAACGCTAGAAGTCTATAAAAAATCCTAGAAAATTGTAATTCTTTTTAATCCAATAAAATATTTTCATTAGTGATTAAAACATTTTTCAAACCAATAAAATATTTCCATTGGCGAATAAACCTATTTTCAAAACAAAAAAAATATTTTTGTTAGCAATTATAACTTTTTTTCAAACCAAGAAAAATATTTTCATTGGTGAATTAAACCTATTCTCAAATGAATAAAAAAAATGGAGAATTAAACATAATCTCAAACTAATAAAAAAAATCAATGGCAAAATAAACTAGTATGCCAATAAAAAATCATAGCGTGGTTGGTGAAAATATCAAATCCAGGACAAATTTTCTACACATTCAAATTCCTTCATAAAGTGCTCGGAATGGGGACAAGTTTCAACATATTTATTATGTATAAAGCCAAATGTCAGTGAAAAATAATATAACCCCAACCATTCAATGAATTTTCGATGGATTGTTGTAGTTGCATTCTGGAAGCAAATCTTTGAAGCACTAGACTTGTGAATTGAAATCTCTAGAATAACACTAGAACTGTTAGATTTCCATAAATCAATGGTTGACATTTTATTACTTATTAAATCACTTAAATTCATGACAACCAAAATAATATTTTATCATTGACTGGCTACCGGTAGTTGAAGGTCACTTAAGTTATGACTTAAGCCTTTGGAGTCATCATGGTGACCGGCCCCTTGACCTAGGTGAATGATGGGTTTGAGAAATGAACGGTTGAGATAGGGTGACGTGGGTCAACCTTGGCCACCCCCCGTGAGCACACGGGGGACCCACCTACATCTCCCATCCCTCAACGAGGAGGCAGGGAACTGCCATGTGGAATGATCAGAACCATTGAAGGAACTATAGCAAGGTGTGAAATATTAAGGAATTAGTGTTAAAGCATGTTTTTTTTATAGTTAAATAGATGCTATATGGGGTAGCACCATGTATTAATCAAAAAGAGTTTTTACATTCCTCGGATGGGATCAAACGCTTGACCAAGTCACTAGGGACTCATCCCAACAATATTCACAATGAAACCTTCATTTCCACAAAACATTATAGACCCAAATATTGAGCAGACTAACATTGGACACTTATATGGACTATAAACAAACCATCACAAACCAAAATGACCTT
>VDFB02047811.1:0-17926 GCA_007258455.2 Sequoia sempervirens | reverse complement strand
GGGTGAGTCTAATGTTGGAACTGTAGAAGTTGGAGATCAACAAAATAGGTTGAATGGTTAGTATATTATGCATTTGTTATATGAAGTTATATTTCAGTATGTTGTTACACTATGTACCATTGTTTGATATGTTGCTTATTTCAAATAAGCTCAATTAGATGTATGGTTAGTTTGTTCTTCAATTACAATCGATCTTACATGTATGCATTTGTTGTTACACTATGCACCATTTTTAGATGCATATTTATGCAAATATGCATATGCATATTTGCAATATGCATATTTTATATGCAATTGTTGTTTGAAGTTAAATTTCAGTATGCTGTTTGAGAAATGGTATTAACATAACTAGGAGTCAGCATATGGTTAGTATGTTCTACATTTGTTGTTACACTATGCACCATTTTTAGATGCATATATATGCAAATCTGCATATGCATATATGCAATTGTTGTATGAAGTTAAATTTGAGTATGTTGTTTAAGAAATGGTATTAACATAACTAGGAGTCAACATATGGTTAGTATGTTCTGCATTTGTTGTATGATATCATATTTCAGTATGTTGTTACACTATGTACCATTGTTTGATATGTTGCTCATTTCCAATCACCTCAATTAGATGTATGGTTAGTTTGTTCTTCAATTACTATCAATCCTACATGTATGCATGCATTTGTTGTTACACTATGATCTACATTTGTTGTATGAAATTATATATGCATATATGCAATATGCATATGCATATGCTATATGAAGTTAAATTTCACTATGTTGTTTTTAGAAATGGTATTAACATAAGTAGGAGTCGGCATATGCAATATGTAATATGCATATGCATATATGCATATGTTGTATGAAGATAAATTTCAGTATGCTGTTTGAGAAATGGTATTATCGTAAGTAAGAGTAAGCATATGCATATGTTGTATGAAGATAAAATTCAGTATGTTGTTTGAGATATGGGATTATCATAAGTAAGAGTCAGCATATGCATATGGTTGTGGATTGGATTGGATTGGATTATGATACTGTCAGCAATTGCCTTCTCTATTTGCATTTAAATTACATGGATTGGATTCATTTTTTCTTCAAATACTCTCAAACTTACATGTATGAATTTGTTGTTTCATATTCCAATGAACGACTTGAACCAGTAGTATTGGGAGACTAGAGCACTATTGGAGACATATCTCTTTCCCTGCCAACTCCACCTGAGCAGCCCTCTTGGCTCTTTAATGGTGCTGCCAATCTTGCCATGGATATGCATGTGGACGAAGAACAAAGTCTTTCAATGCCATCCCCACTGCACTGCATGGGTCCCAATACGTTAGTACATTTCTATGTTGATTGTGGAGACAGTGATGGTGAGCAGTTAGGAGATAGAACAGATGCTACAGATAGTGAGATGCCAGAAACAAATAATGCCAATTTGATTGAACCTTTGGGAGGCCAACAAACTTCACGCATCTCACAATTCTTGAAGCTACCAGTTCATGTGGTGAAAGACAAGTCTAATAAGGTAGTTGACCGTGGGATCAAGTTGCAAAGAGGATCCCAACTCCTAACTGCTGATGACTTCATGGCAACGCTAAGTGAATAAGAGGAAAAGAAGAAGGAACTAGAAGAATTAAAATTGAGGAAGAAGCAACAGCTTGCAGAGCACATGATAGAAAGGATTGCAGAATTGGAGGCGAAAAGTCTTATGAGAATTGAAAAGGAAAAGCAACGAGTAGCAACAAAGGCTAAAAAGGAGCTGCAAAAGAAGGAGAAGGACAAAAGAAGGGAGGACCAACAGAGAGAAAAGGAAGCCGCAAAAAGGGAAAAATAGTTGGAGAAGGCACAATCAAATGGTGCAAAGGAGAGGTGACTCAACAACCCTCTAAATCCCTTGCCTGACCACCGTAGGATCTTCACAGATTTCATATCTATTCAATGCCCCCAATATTGTCCATCACCTACCCAAGCTACCAGCCAAACATTTTAGAGTTGGAGTCCTTCTCAGTCACTCTCCTATACACACTCACCTAGCCCCACAAGAAGCCAACCATATGAGAGTTGGAGTCCTCGCTTACATGCCTATCAAACCTCACCCACCCCAAGCATAATCCAACCAACTCAATCATGGAATCCTTCTCCGTCACAGGACACATCCAACTCACAAGACAACTTGCCATCAAATTTTAGTTTTCCTACATTTTTTGATTGATTTGAATGTTTGGTTGCTAGTTTTTTGTTGTGAACTTCTTGATGGATTCGAAACGATGTTTGAAATTTTTTTGTTTTAAATGTTTCTAACTTGAAACATCAGTATGGATACCATAGAGACAACATATTCCATCATGTTACTGTCTATCTCTGCAATATGAAACATATGTATATATTTATCTTTGCGAGAGGAAACTGATGTATCTATCTATAGTAATCTATACATATATGTATCATAATGGTGTATGACTCTGCTGTTTGAAGTTAATTTGAAAATTCAGTATGTTGTATCATTCTGTGTAGCATACATATGTATGGTAATGTTGTATTCAAATGGGTTGGAAATATTTCAACCATAACAGAGCTTAAAGGGAGAGTTTCCCATGACAGCATAAAGGATGGTTATGGAAATTAACAAGGTGTCCACTCATTTAAATGTAAATGGACAAGGCAATTGCTGACAGTATGCACATACATATGCATATGCGGACTCCTACTTATGTTAATACCATTTCTTAAACATCATACTGAATTTCATAGTGTAACAAGAAATTCATACATGTAAGATGGAGTGTAATTGATGAACAAACTAACCATTCATCTAATTTAAATGTAAATGGAGAAGGCAATTACCGACAGTATGCACATACATATACACATGCACATGCTAACTCCTGCTTATGTTAATACCATTTCTCAAACAACATACTGAAATTTAACTTCATACAACAATTGCATATATGCATATGCATATTGCAAATATGCATATTTGCATAGATGCAATATGAAATATGCATATTCATATCTAACTTCGGTACATAGTGTAACAACAAATGCATACATGTAAGATCGATTGTAATTGAAGAACAAACTAACCATGCATCTAATTGAGCTGATTCGAAATGAACGACAAATAACCATATGTTGACTCCTACTTATGTTAATACCATTTCTCAAACAACATACTGAAATTTAACTTCATACAACAATTGCATAAATGCATATGCATATGCAACATATATAAGAATGGTGCATAGTGTAACAACATACTGAGATATAACTTCAAACAACAATTGCAGAACATAGTAACCATATGCTGACTCCTACTTATGTTAAGATTGAGTGTAATTGAAGAACAAACTAACCATGCATCTAATTGAGCTGATTCGGAATGAATAACATATCAAACAATTGTACATAGTGTAGCAAAAAATTCATACATGTAAGATTGAGTGTAATTGATGAACAAACTAACCATGCATCTAATTGAGGTGAATGGAAATGAGCAACATATCAAACAATGGTACATAGTGTAACAACATACTGAAATATAACATCATACAACAAATGCACAACATACTGACCATATGCTGACTCCTAGACTTATGTTAATACCATTTCTCAAACAATATACTGAAATTTAACTTCATACAACAATTGCATATATGCATATGCATATGCAACATATATAAGAATGGTGTATAGTGTAACAACATATTGAAATATAACTTCAAACAACGATTGCAGAACATAGTAACCATATACTGACTCCTACTTATGTTAAGATTGAGTGTAATTGAAGAACAAACTAACCATGCATCTAATTGAGCTGATTCAAAATGAACAACATATCAAACAATTGTACATAGTGTAGCAACAAATTCATACATGTAAGATTGAGTGTAATGGATGAACAAACTAACCATGCATCTAATTGAGGTGAATGGAAATGAGAAACATATCAAACAATGGTACATAGTGTAACAACATACTGAAATATAACATCATACAACAAATGCACAACATACTAACCATATGCTGACTCCTACTTATATTAATACCATTTCTCAAACAGCATACTAAAATTTAAGTTCATACACAATTGCATATATGCATATGCATATGCAACATATATAAGAATGGTGCATAGTGTGACAACATACTAAAATATAACTTCAAACAACAATTGCAGAACATGTAATTGTAGACCTGCAACTTGCATATATATAATGGCAGTATTAGAACACTATCATACAGTCCATAGTATCAGGTGGCATGCACCTATGTTTTGGCCAAAGTATGTATGTATGTGTGTATAGTATCCTATACACACATACATGTATGCATGTGTGTATACATACTATACACACATGCATACATGTATGTGTATAAGTATATACACACATGCATGTGTATACATACTATACACACATACATGTATGCATGTGTGTATACATACTATACACACATGCATACATGTATGTGTACAAGTATATACACACATGCATGTGTATACATACTATACACACATACATGCATGCATGTGTGTATACATACTATACACATACATGTATGCATGTGTGTATACATACTATACACACATGCATACATGTATGTGTGTATAAGTATATACACACATCCATACATGTATGTGTGTATAAGTATATACACACATCCATACATGTATGTGTGTATAGTATGTATACACACATCCATACATGTATGTGTGTATACATACTATACACACATACATTTAGGTATGTTTGTATAAGTATGTATGTATGTGTGCATACATGCATACATAATATTTTATTATTTAGTCTAATAGAAAGATGTTGAATATTATATCAATTTAAAAAGAAATGTTTAGTCAATTAAAAATTAAAATGATTACTAAATTGACTAAGAAAATCGTATAAATGATTAGTCAATTAAAAAAATAAAATGATTAGGTTAGTTGACAAGGAGAATTCTATAAATGGATATGACTGTATTCCCTAAATCAGTCATATTTGAAGCAGAGACGAAGGACAGGGAAGAGTGGACGATGGGGGTCAGGAATTTTTGAGCGAGGGGTTCACAACATTAGTCAAAAGAGGCGGCTAAAATACATGTGCATACAAGCCTTCACTGTCGAGCTAAGAAACACACATACTACCACTATACATATGCAAATTACAAAGGTACAAAACACAAACTAAGCTATATTTGAATGGCGGACTGTGTGTATATGTGTGTATATAGACATATATATGCATATATTCCAATTACAGAGGTATAAAATGAAAAAAACACATATATTATGGCAGTGTGTGTGTATATGTGTGTGTAGACATATAAATATGCATATATACAAACATATACACACAGTCGACCATATATATGCATATATATAATTGTATTCTCACATATACACACAGTCTGACATTATATAGTTCTAGTATTGCTGGAAAATTTCATTTGCAGGCCATTATTGTGTGTATATGTGTGTATACACAGATATATATGCATATATATACATTTATATGCATATATATTTGTGTATACACACATTTACAAACAGTCGGCCATATATATGCCTATATATATCTGGATAGTCACATATACACATAGTCGACCATGAATAAGTTGCAACAAAGCTTCATTACACGATGAAAGCATTACAATTTTTTCTTGCACATTTAACAAAAGAAAATCGCAAGAAAAACATACAAAATTTTTGCAATGCATAGTTACTGCCTAAGTGAGGTTGGAAGACAACCTCACCTGCGTATCTTGAAGATATATAGTTTCCTTTTACTGAATATGGTGTAGATACACACTTTAAGCACGAAAACTGTATCAGCACCACTCGGCCATGGCCTCACCACTGTCAGTGTCCGTCCTAACTAGAGCTAGTTCTCAATGGAACCCCTGAAAATGAATTATGTCTCAATAATGGGTGTTTGGTGAACAAAATGCAAGACCAAGCGAATGGTGTGCATGCCGAGGTGGTTGGCGTTAAGGCCGATGGCGGGGAGTGTGTTGCAGTTAATGCGCATTAACTAGAATATGCATATGCAAGTACTGGCGTCGTGCCAAACAACAATCGGTCATATAGATGTTCGCGATAGGTATATGCCTAATTTTTTATCTTTTTTGGCAGTTTTTGGAAATTGGCCCCAAAACCTTGGAAAGCGTGCTCAAAATCTTGCCAAATTTTTATTTCATAATGCCAGCTCGACAGTGAAGGCACGTGGCAAAAAAAAATTAGTCGACTTGGATGTTGATGACGTGGACCCCTCGCTCAAGGTTACCCTACCCACCATCGGACCCTCTCCCTTATATATTTTATTCTATTATTAGCTTTTCTTATATACATTTACATTGTTATTTAGCTATATATCAAATGTATGCCTTTAGTTTAATGGTTTATTTTAATGCATCAAATCATCATAACCCCCAAATGCATAAAATCAAACAATCCAAATCAAATAGCCCAAAATAACTTTTATCAAACTTCACAAAAAGGGTGAATCGGGGAGGGACACTACACAAACTTATTTGACAACACAGAATATTACAATTTTCGAAGAATGCTAAACAAAGAGCAACAAGCCATAATAAAGGACTTACTAATAAAAAACAACATAAATTACTTGAACCGTTGCATTTATTTCTAAAAGGAGGTGTTAGAATAGGAAAAACATTCACTACCAAAGCTATATACCAAGGCCTACTAGGTATATACAATAACTCTATTGATAGTGACCCAGATAAGATAAAGGGCTTGTTACTTGCATACACAGGTAAAGCAATTTACAATATTGGAGGCACAACTTTGCACTTTGCACTATTCATACCATTTAACAAATCCACTACTATTCCATTGAGCTTAGATAAATTAGATATATTGACAAAAGAAAATCAACAATTGCGTATTATCCTTATTAATGAAATCTCATTAGTTGGAGCAAGACTGTTGCATTGCATAGCTAAAAGATCGCCTGACATCGTGCAAACACCTACTAAATATTTTGGTGTTTTAGACATTATTTTTTGTGGTGATTTCTATCAAGCAGAACCTATACATGATGGTCCAATGTTTCAAACTATAAAATTGGACACCGAACTAGTTCCATACAATTTTTGGGAATTTAACATCAAATGCTATACCTTACAAACAACTATGAGACAAAAAGATGAAATCTTCATTGATATTCTTAACATAATACGATCAAACTCTCAAATAGATAGTTAAATAGCATACCTGAATAACAAATGCTTACATCCTACACCTATTGATCTAACATTTCCATTTCTCTTTTACAAGAGAAAAGATGTTAATGCACACAATCAAAAAAAAATATTTTCACTACTTGGACAACTAATAACAATCAATGCAATTGACGAATAGGATAATTATGTTAATGTAGATGTAATTGTTCAAAAATAATACAAATTTAGCAAAAAAAGTTATGTCAAAAAAAGACATATTAGTGGAAATTTATGGTGGAAACTATGATAGACATGATGGTCTCGTAAATGGATCAGATGGAATATTCAAAACATATACACAACATGCTGACATGGACATTATATGGATTGAATTCAATGATCGTCATATAGGAGAAGCTCAAGCTACAAAACTATCACATTTAAGCCAAACATATATTAACATTGGATGGGTACCAATACTCCAAGTTGCCAAACCAATCCTAAAAATAGATGCTCATCAAAAGAATATTGTTAGAAGACAATTTCTAGTACAATTAGCATGTGCTCGAACAATACATAAATCACAAGGGCTTACAATGCATGGCCTTGCATTTGAACCATTAGGAGTACACCCACATGGGTTAACTTACACAACTCTTTCCCGCACATCAACAATTGAAACATTATTTTTGTTAAGCCCTCTAACAGCAAAAAAAATTTGAAGTAAAAATAGAAAATGACATGGTTAGAAACATTAGCCAAGTGGACTCTTCAAAATGACATACATTACAAAACTCAAACATCATGTATTACCATATCTACATTGAACACTTGTCATTTCCAGCCATACAAGCAAGACATTGTACATGACAAAGATTTAATGTCATCAGACATTATTTGTCTCCAAGAGACATATTTGGAAACACCGATAACAAATGATGCATTACCTGTAGTTCCCCTCCATTCGTGTTGTCGTTTATCATCTCAGTGTGGTCAGATAACTGTTTTTGGCATTTGGTTTACTTGATTTAAATTATTTGATGAATGTTTTGGTCATTTAAGGTATTAAAATAAATCATCGAATTAAAAAGTACTTTGGAAATAAATATTAACATAGATTGTAATAATAAAATCAATTAATTTAATTATTAAAAACAATTAATGAAAAGAAATTTTAATCTGCATGCGCTAAACTCTTTTAAAAAAAGTAACAAAGAGGGTAACCGTTACATGGTTAAATGGTTTATAAGGCCGCAAATTCTTGGGAGAAAAGAATCGAAAAAAAATAGGGGATTGAAATGGACATGAGTACTTTTGGATAAGGGAAAAAGAGTGCTTTGAAAGGAGCAGTTATGAGGGAGCTGATTTTAGGGGTCTTCATTAAAATATTTGAAAAGAACTTCAAGAGAGAGCGGGGGGAGGGGGAGGCCAATACCGGTTTAAGAGTATGAAATGCTAGGGTTTGGGGGAAAGAGGAAAGGAAGAAGCTTTGGGGTATTGTCGAGATTCAGCTGCTCTGGAAAGAGGTGATTCAATTCCATCACTAGTGGATTAAGGTATGCACTCAATTACTTAAAAACTCATAAACCTTCTCTCGTGCAATTACATACATATATGTGTGTGTGTGTTTGTGATCTTTCCTTCCATGAGAAGCCCTTCTTGTAGCATTTCTTGTTTGCCAAAGCGACATGTTTAAGTTTGTTTGCCAAAGCGACATGTTTAAGTCTGTATTCAATTTTGGCAATGAATATCGATGTTATCCCTTATCAACATGCAATATAATTCGATTCTATTTTCAATCAATGCATGTCTTTGAGACTTTCGATCTGTGTCAACTATATGTAAATGAGAAACTCTTGTGTTTGATAAGTTGTTGTACGTAGGCTGAAATCAAAAATTATTTTGAATAGGAAACTTACAATGTTTTGAATAGGAAACTTACAATGTTGACATGTAGTCGACATTTAAGCCACTGCCTAGATCATTGAAAATCTTCTTTGTAAAGAGTTTCCTTCATTTTATTGGTTTGTAACACTCTTAATGGCGGCTGCATGAAACGAAACTTATGATATGCTTCCACAATAGTTATCTATTGACAAAGTATAAACTAATCGATGCTTTTATGATCTCCAATCTCGGTCCCTGAATTGGAACCAATAGAACTAAGTCCCAGGTTATATTCTACAATATATAGCTCTTCTCGACATTAGACGACCCAGTTGAACTAATCCTTGCTTCGTGTGTTGACAAGAAATAACATGATGGCTTACATATGAGCAGTTCAAGGGGAATAATCTCTGAGAAAACTAAACAATGCTCCTCGATTTCGTTATATAGCTCTTCTCATTCTATCACTCTTGCTCTGTTCATCAATTTCCTTAAATTGCTTTGTTGTCTTACCATTAAATAGCTCTGTACATCCTATCATTCAATTTCATTAAATCTTTTAACCTGAATCTGATGAATCCCATCAGTTGCACTCTTGGGTTTATCCTTTTGAGAATCTCATACTGTGCTTAACCTCGTGGAGAATAGTCATTGCACCTTTCCTTGTTATGAACCTTTTAATGACCATGCTTGTTTTTATTTAAACCTCTGTTGAAAGTGAATAGTAATGGAAGTGGCTAAGCCGAGTTCTCACCTAGCTTCCTCCAGTTGACATATATATATATATATATATATATTTATGCATTTGAATATAAGGTATTATATCCTTCTTGTTGGCCAGTATTATTCTTGATGGTGGCGAGATGCAATGGGACCATGCTATCATTTATTGGTACCATACAACGTCATATTTGTAGCAACTTGAATGGAAATATCCATCTTCTGATATAATGCTCCTGCAACCAGTCTACTGGCAGATGCTTTATTCTTTTGCCATGCAAGTTCTGCTTGGTGTAACCGCCGTTGCTCTTCTTTAGTTTTTCCCTGACTTTCAAATCGTAAGTTTGCCTTGGAGATGCCTGATTCACCTCAGTCACCTCAGCCATGGGTTTACTTGGTTTTTCTTCCTCCTACATCTTCCACTCTGTCTCCTCATGCTTGCTTGCAACAAACAATAGGTAATCCTCTGGTTGATTTCAATCCACGGACCACTCTTCCTCCTCTGGCACCTAATGCTCAAACAAGATTATTTTCTTTCCCATGGTTGAAGGAAACATTAGAAAAGAAGGGAAAACGTTCTCAGGTAATAGATTCTGATTTTGATGCTATAGCAAAAATGATACAAGCCACTCATCAACCAGAGAAGATTCAAAAAATGTCTAGGATGATGATGGACTCTTCTACAGGTCATCAATGTATTGAAATTGCAAAACCAATCACAAAGAAGGGTGAAGAGTTAGAATAGTAGTTAAGTGCCTAAACCACATATATCAGATCTGTTGTCAATAGACTTGATACAGTTGCTCAACCCTTGATGCAACCACTATGACCCCCACTAAGATCTTGGAAAACATCAAGCATATGGAAAAGTATTAGAAATGTGGATGGAAAAAGGGTAACTTTAAGTGGGTTATTCCATATCAAAGAAGCTAATTTAGCTAAATATGTAGTGGTAAAGAAGGGTTTTAAAGATTTAATATCAGAAGAAAATTTAAACCCTTATGAGTGAGTAGAGGTTCCCTTAGCTTTTGCTCGTATGGTTGTGGCAAGAGTCTGGGTGTTTAGCCCTGCTTGCTACCATTGGATTTATAAGTTGAAAATTCTAAAAATGTTATCAGATTCCAAGACTCACTTATGCAAATCTCATAAAAGCTTTTCATGTCATTGCAATGTACATCACATTTGGTACAAACATTATCTTGTGAGTGGAATTGCACATGTATTGTATTATATTATGTAGTGAATATGCAATATGTATATTGTAATTACTTGTATAAGGATGTTTTGTCAATTTCTATATGAGATTATGATTATCTAAATCAATATATATATAAATATTAACATGTATGTTACTATTCAATATGGGGATATAGATGTTATGTTTCATAAATGACACATTGTTATATGGAAACAATAATATAAGTAAATATATATACGAAAAATTATAAATATATATAAACATATATTGATGCACACAATTATAATGAAATTTTGGATAGAATGATGGTTTGATTGCAATATGAGAGTTTTGTGTTGTTAGTCTATAATAAAATTAATTGGAGAGAGATTAGATTAATTGAATTTAATTATAAGAGGAAATTGTTAAATGTAGAGTTAGATTATTTCTTGGGAAATCTTAAACATAGTATGTTTTGTTAATTGTGTGTATCCTAGACATAGAACCACCAAGTACCTTTTTATCACATTAGTGAACTAGTTGTTATGTGAAATAAGTGAAGATTATAGGTATTAATGGCTTATTCTTGGGTTGAGTTATAATTCAAAAGTTTAGAGTCGTCTAGTTGGTAGGGATGTTTGTAATAAAGTAGATATCTCAATGGTTATTATTGGATTACATGCTCCATTGTCTGAACGAAGTGGTAGTGGTTGATTAATTATTGTGTTGAATTGTTGTGTTGCTTATTGGATTGGGGGATGAAGTTTATCATCATTTGAAAGTGGTGTTATTATGTAGGTTGAATTCTTGATTGAAATATTTATTAATGCTCGTCTTATTGAGGTCTAGCTACTTTTGGTAGCAACGAGAATGATTTTGGAATGGGCTTGATAGTGGGTTTGCTCTATGGTTTTGATTTCATGTTAAGTGAATGTTAGGAGTCTCCAGAGGCTAAAGGGATTTGTTCTCTTGAAAAATATCTTTAGTTTAAATGGTTATTGGGGTTTTCATTTTGAATATGTTATGACGGACGCTAACCTTGCACAATATGTTCACCATGTGTTTAAGTTAAAACTTGAGAGCGGGAAGGTTAATGCCTTACTTTGAACTTTGTTTTGATTTTTGTAGTTGTGCAAGTGGTTTTATTTTTCGTTATTATTGGTTTGTTGTTGCCGGAAGGGGAGTGGCTTCCAATGTGTTGGTGTGAATAATTGTCTTGTACCTAGCTTATTCATTCACTAGGTAATTAGGGGACATATTCACATGGTTAAGTTTACTTAGGTAAAAGATTCCTTCTAGAAGTCTTAGTTGGCTTATCTAGAACTTATCTTATTAGCTAGGATGCATCATTTCTAGGTTAGGTTGTTGGTTGTCTCATGTCATAGGATCATGACATTGTCAACACTACACTATTCCTATCTCAACCTTGCCCATATAAGCAAGGCATCTCATGTACATTTGTATCTGCTAACCAATCAATCTTGCATTGTGAAGTGCCTCTGCCATTCTCTCTCTCAGTGGTTTTGTCTAACTCCATCTAGGTGTTGAGGAGTCACCATTAACTCCTACATGGTATCGTACTGTGTGTTGCAACCCTTCCCAGATCTGGAGGGTTTGTGTTGGTTTTTCTGATTTTTGGTATCAGTTGTCAAGAAACCATGGTTGAGTTCATAGTACCTAATTTTCACCAGAATTACTATTTTGAATGTGTGTTGTTTTGAGGCAGAGCTGGGACAGCGTCCCAAGGGTAACATTTTTTCCACTTTCGTAATTTGTTAACATTTTGCGGTATTATTCATAAATTTAGCAAATTTATGAGTTAATCAGGGAAAGTGCTATTATTTCTGGCCGCTTTTCGTGTATCAAAAGTTTTGGATCGGAATATATTGCAGAATATTCCGCTCCAATAGGTCTGCGTCCACCGGCGGTACATGGTCAGATCTCCTTGTATTCCCGTTTGTGGTCACACCCTTGTTGATCGGTCACATCGTAGGCTCCATTAGCGAGTATTGGTCATCATCCATCGGCGTACATCACCCAAGCTCCGGTCCCAGTCAACCATTGGTGCATTCACTATTGGTAGGAGTCTTGCAGGGTACGATTTATGGTGGTCAGCATTTGTTGGATCCATCGCCGGTACCTTTGGTCACCTCTCCGGCGATTCTTTCCCATCACTGTCAATCGTCTGATCTGTGACAGGGTCCTCTCATCTGCATTCATTGGCAATCAGCATAAGCGACAGTACTGTGCTATCGGCCTGGTCAAGGGACCATCGCAGGGGTCTCATCGGCATTCAATGGTTGGCCGACTTTCTTCTGTATTGGCGGTACGTGGGTAATAATCATCGCCACACATTGGGGAGTCATCGGCATATTCCGTGAATGATCCACCTTCAATCGGCCGATCTGGTACGCTTTCCAATCGGCGCTGACCAAATTCCATCGACATTCAACTGGTTCGTAGGTACGAACACTCCACATCGACAGTCCTTTCATCGGCATCGTTCTTCAGCGTACATCCTTGGCAGGCTGTCAAATCTGTGGTGCTGGTCGCTGACAAATGCGCCATTGAGGGTACAGTATCTTTATTTGTAATCGGCTGACTCTTTTTTATTTAAAAGTTTTTTACAAACTTTATTTAAAAGGTTATAAAGGCCGACCATTTTGTAAAGACAGCTCTAAGTGGCATTTTTTACAATTTTTACACCGAGTGGTCATATGGATGACTGAAATTAAGCCCCTAGGTGCTGAAATTTTGCACCAGATTAGTCTGCGTGTGTAGTGTTTTGTCCCCCAAAGTGCCTATTTATAGGGCTTTTTTTCATTTTATCATAACTTTCGCATACGGAGGCTATTTTTTAGAAACGAAATATCGTCGGCGAGGTGGAGATCTGAATTTTTTAGTGGTGCAGATATTTTGTAGAGATTTTGCAGTTTTGTGCCTTTTTTTCCAGGTTGAAGCCCGATCATTATTTTTTGCTTCCGAGCTCATATCTTTGTGCTCTGATCTCCGATTTTATCCAAATTTGCGGCATCGGAAAGGTATTCGAGAGCACTCCAGATCTACTCATGCACTTTTTGCAGATTTGTTTCTAGATTTTCATATTTTCAGTTTGTAGCTGATTTGATAGTTTGGGATTCCTTCTTGTAAATTTGCAAAAAAAAGTGCAAATCTTGTTGGGACAAAGGGGTTGATATTTTGTATTGTGAGGGAAAATTGTTGTTCTTCCCTTGTAATATCTCATTGTATCATGGATTTGACTAAAGTTGTACTTTTAACTCCATATAATTATCATGAGTGGAAATCTCAAATGGAGTTATTATTGTTAAAATCAAAGTTACAACAAATCACATTTGGTCTAGATCCAGAGCCTGCAGGAGCAAAAGAGAAAAGAAAATGGCTTGATTGAAGGGATGAAGCTCTTGGTACTTTGAAGTTGTCCATTTCTCCAGATCTTAGATATCATGTTGCATCTTGCACTCATCCTAATGAAGATTGGAATACTTTAGAGAGTCTCTTTGGTAAGCCAGATAAGATGAGAAAATTTAAGTTGGAGAATGAACTTATGGGTCTTAATCCTTTAGATTTTGACAATGTCCAAGACTTTTTCTCTAAGCTCAATTATCTTAGATTGTAGTTATCTAATTGTGGGGTAACTAAAGAGGATGAACAGTTGATACTTTCTATTCTTGCTAAGCTTGGTCCTGATTATTCAGTGTTTGTTTCTACTTTCTATGCTACAATGGATGCTCTTGGAAATGCATACAAAATGCCTTCTCTTGATGAATTTGCAGCTCAACTCACAAGGGAACAAGCAAAGTTGGTACACATGGGCACATTGAAGTCTTCTAGATCTCATGTTCTTGTTGCAAAGGAGACAAAGGATTCAAGTGGCAAAGGTAAGAAGTAGAACAAGGCACCCAAGTCTAATGAGCAAGGTAAAGATCCTCCTTCACATAGTACTCCTGAGTCTACATCCTCTTCTAAAGAGGAATCATCTAAAAAGAAGAAGTCAAAATGTGCATATTGTAAAAGATTAGGACATGATGAGCATAGATGTTATAATAAGAAGATTGATGAATTGACACACCTTCTTCAAAAGAATAACATTAAGTTGCCCTCATCAATGTCTGGTATTTCTTCTTCAACATCTCAATCGGCAGCTCCATCATCATCATCTCAGTCACAGGACATAGGATCTACTTCTGGGCTACACAAGATGAAAGGACAAGCACTCTTGGCCTCTACAAGTCTTGCATCTCATAGATGGCTTCTTGATTCAGGGGCATCTCATCATATGGCATCTTCTATGGACATGTTCTCTTCTTTTGAGCCCTGTAATTCACCTCACAGGTCAATACATATGGAAGGTGGGTGGGTTCATTGATATGTAGTGGGACTTTCAATGATGTAATTTCATGTTCTTCCTTGTCCACTAATCTCCTTTCTATTTACCAAATTACTCATGGGGGTCAAGGTAAAACAGTTGAGTTCACTCCAGATAGGGTGTACATAAAGGACTTGGAGACTAGGGATATTGTTGCTATTGGGATGGTTGTTCATTCATCTTGTGTATATTCCTTTTCACATTTTGTCAAGATGATAATGTTCCTTTGACTGCATCACACACTCCATTGAGTGTGAATCATGATAGTGAGGAGAAGTTTGGTCAACTACACTTTGGTATTCTAGAAACCAGTGCTGAGCTTCCTACTCCTCCACCTCCTACTTCTTCAGTCATTGATGCTTCTATTCAGCAGGATGATCATAGTTTTTCAGATCTTGCTTTGTGGGATGAGTATTTGATAGGGATTTCTAGCTTGTTCATGGAGTCTCATACTGCAGATTTGGAGGACACAATTGATGGGATTTCTCTCCTCTTTGATGATAGTTTCAGTACAGCTGTTATCCCATCTTCTTTGTCTTTGGAGATTGACATTCATGAGTCTCCTCCTTCACTTGATTTTTCATGTTTCTTGGTTCAGTTTGACCATGATTATGTTGTGGCTCACTCAAGCTTGGAGGATCTTCATCTGTTTTCAAAGGCATACATGTTGAACATTCATGCTTCCTCCTTTCAGTTGGACATGGAGTGGCTTCATCATCAGCTTATGATATTGTTTCTTCCTATGAAGATAAGCAGATAAATTCTCTCATCTTTTTTTTTCGTGCATTCTTCATCAAATATCATCATATGGGGATATCATCTCTCTATTCTCTCCTCTTAAAATATATACATGATGTTGTCCTTGGGAAATAAATGAGTCCCTCCATACATCATGTTTGTTTTGTTTTGTTTCTTGAGAGAGAGTTTGTCCCATTGCTTTCTCCTTTTCAGCTTGTGAGATTTCATCATTTGTATCGTAGGTACCCATCATTGCCTAGTAGTCGTAATCCATTATCATAGTCTTTGCATAGTTTGGTATAATAATCTTCTCCCCAAGTTGCACTTATGGGGGTAAGCAGTGAATATCGAGTCTTGTAATCGGGGCCGCACTCATTCACTAGGTAATTAGGGACATGCCCACATCCATGGTTGTTTACTTAGTAAAGATTCCTTCTAGAAGTCTAGTTGGTTTATCTGAACTTAGTTCTATCTAGCTAGGATGCATCATTTCCTAGGTGATTAGGTTGTTGGTTGTCTCATGTCATAGGATCATGACATTTGTCAACATCATATTCATTCCTATCTCTCAACCTTTCCCATATAAGCAAGGCATCTCATGTACATTTGTATTCAAGCAATCGATCAATCTTGCATTGTGAAACAAGCTTTCTTGCCATTTTCTCTCTTGTGGAAGTGGTTTTGGTCGCAACTGATCTTGGGGGTGTTGAGGAGTCACCATTAACTCCTACACCTATAATGTGCTTTTGAGAGGGAAAATGAGATAATTAGCTAATTATAAAAAATGATTTTCACGTGAAAGTGAGTGAGTTAGTCCGGGGTTGAGTTTGACTAAGGTTGAGTCAAAAGCTAGAGAATGGGTAATGATGATTAAAGTTAATTAATTTAAAATTTAATTAACTTTGAGTGGGTTAGTGAATTTGATTTAAATCATTTGATTTCTTTAATCAAATAAGAGGACTTTGGGTATTAATTAAACAGATTGATTTATTTAATTAATAAGAGGACAAATTTATTTAATTAAATATGATTAGTGAATTAATATAATAAATTACTTTATTTGATTAATAGAGGAAATGAAATTAGTTGCATGATATTGATTAAGATTAAATGCATGTCTACACTTAGCAATGATTACTCAATGTAATTAAATCTTTCTATAGGATGCTATGCAAACAAATGGACCTATACAATATAGAGGCGACACAAACCTCCCAAATACATTACTTATTCAAGCAATTAATGAACAAGCATTAAATATATAAATAACTCCTCCTTTATTCAATGAGACAACATCTACCATAGGTGACAAATAGAGAAGAACATGTATAGTCGATTTCTAATTCAATGAAACTAAAAATAGAGCCTACGTTTCACAATGAGAAACTGAGCTTATCAATGCCTACACATAAACCAAGAATGGTTAAGATTGAATTTTAAAGAGTAGACTTACTCTTCTGGCACTCAATTCTACTCTGGGCTATTGCTACTGCTACCACCCCACTTTTCACTTCTATTCCATCAATTCTCCCATTGAACTTCTAGAACGACCACCTCATAATCTATCTTTTCCATGAACAAAATAATTTTTGAAAATAATGGTTTCTCTCCCACCATCTCTTTCTTGCACAGCCACACAAAATGAATTGGACCTTTCCTTGTCACCATTCTTTGATCCTTTAACTAGTAGAAACTTCATTCCACAAAATGTTGCAATCTCCTTTCTCATTTCCAAACATCCCTCATCACCTTGTTGATGCCTTCTCTTATTTCATATGATATGTCCCATATTCTCTCTATTAGCCTTCTTGGCTCACCAATAGCTCTTTGATC
>VDFB02047809.1:0-11298 GCA_007258455.2 Sequoia sempervirens | reverse complement strand
AAAAATGTTTTATCTCTTGTTCTACAATTTTTTATGTTTTTTTTAAATATGATTTTTTTCCAACTTTTTAAAAAACTCTTATACTTTTGTTTTGTCATTTTTTTCCCCAAAATATTCATGCTGCTATGCTTTGGAAGCATGAAGCATACACGTGAATACACACACTATGCGTGAAGTATACATGTGAATAAGTTAAGCATACGCGCAAATAAGTGAGGCAGAAGTAATTGAAGCTTTCCAAAGGATACAAACCACCAAGAATGGAGCTGATTTACACAATACGCTTTAGATGGAGCTTATTGAGAAATTGACAATAATTAATTAAGCATTAGATGTAAAAAAAATCCATTCCTACAACATACAAGCATATGATTTACACAATATGCATGATAACATCATTCAAGAATGGCAGTAGAAAAATAAGATTTTTTTAATCAAAAAGTTTTAAGGTATACAATGATATATATTGATAAAAGTATATAGAATATATCCAAAAAATCCATATAGGCTTAGTACAAAGGATCCATATTATGGACATAAAATTTCATGTATATATCGCTTATAAAAAACATATGTTCCAAAATGCCACATAGGAATACAACAAACGACCCTAATACAGTCATTTCCCTCTAGGGGAAGGAAATAGATCCCGTGCTGCCTTCGAAATTTGGCTGGATGGAGTGACATTGGTTCTCTAGTCTTTCACACATGCTCACTAGTCCTCCTCTCTTCACTCTAGACCTTCAAATGATACCATAAAATGTAAAGATGTTAATACACAAAAATTGAATTATGGAATGACATATAACAAAATATAATCACTTACCACATACAGATAGTCATCATTCACATTTACATCATTACTATGTCCACAATTTGGAGTGAAAACCACCTGTAGCAACCATCAAGATAGAAAGTAAGCTACACAAAAGCATCATGAGAATTTTCTATAATAGACCATAAAAGAGAAAAATATAATGTCAACCCATATATCTATTGCATACCTCTCAATGGATCGGGATCCAGTTATTTTTGTAGCCACTGCGGGTCCATCATGCCACCAACATCACCTGTGGTTGACCAATGTCAAAGATCTAAAATCGTTAAAATGAAAGAGTAAATGGTAGGGTGAACTATTAAATGTTAATGAGATGGGATTAAGAAGGAATAAAGGAACAAAAAGTGAATTAGGAGAAGATAATGTGACATGATCAAGGAATACAAATGCAATTTTTGTGTTTCTCATCAATTTTTTAGATTTGTATATACAAAATTAAGAAAACTAGCTAACATTGTTTTACAACACCATTATTGAATAAAGGCTACTTGAGTGTAAGTTGTTTGAGGAAATTAATTGCAAGGTGTGGAGGTCAAAGGTCCACTAGGAAACTGTTTGAAATCCAAAGCATGTTATGAGACAAACATTCAAATATCAAATTCAACTATTCAAATGCAATAATAATATATTTAATACTAGTTTCATACCTATGGAATCAATGTCGGTGAATGAATATGTCTGTAGGAATGGGGAACATCTCATGAACACTCTGACCCTGAAATTTCATCAAATCAAAATTCTACTAATTTACTTATTCTTAAATTTCAAAATATAATTCAATAAATGTAACATTAAATGAACTTGCTGAATTTTACCTGATTCTCAATGCCGAATGTATCATTCAACAAATCATCTATGAAAGGAATCACCTCTACAACTGATGTAGGTTGTGTGGTTGCACTGTTTCATCACTCAAATAATTGTACATGCAACCGCACCACAAGCCAAAAGCTCGAGGCCTACACATCTCCTCCACACCATGCTCTACTAGAGGTCTCACACACTATAAAATGGTCTAGGTGAGTTAGCCAATTGACTCCAGCGTGTCCACCTCTACACTATCCTTAACAATGGAAGGAATAACAACATGCTCCACCATGTGTCTGGCCAAGGGTCTCAATGCCAACTTTGGATTACATTGTGCAACAGGTCTATCATGTGTGGAGCCCCCAGCTCTACCCTGAAAGTCTAAGATGTCAAAATAATTTGGCATCTTATTGAGGATAAACTCACACATGTTTTCCTCAAAGTAGTTGGTACCTCATGGTTATTGCATTGAGGTTGGTCACCACCATCCACCACCGCCTCCCAAAAATTAATTTTATCGAACTCATGGTGGCAATTCAATGGATGGGGAAATTCTCCCGCGACGCATGACACAAAGGTGCATTGGTTTTCGACTGTAGTAGCACAAGTCAAGCTTTGATATTTTTTATTTTTTAACATCTACATATGACAAACCTCTAACATAATATTATATCATCTCATGCCTCTTATTTGACCAAAAAATTATTTTCTCACGCATTTCTCCTACATGAGATACAATTGAATTCAATGATTCAACAACCCCTCTCCTATAAGGGTGGGTTTCGACATGCTCCATTAATCTTCCAATTAATTGTTCAATGTCTCTTTTATTGTTTTCAATTTGATTTAGAATATTTTCTTGTGTTCCTTGAGGATGCCTATGAAATGATGGAGGGGTCTTAGGTTGTTCTTGAATAGAAGCCTCTTCCTAAGGGGGTGACTGTGAATTCTCAAAGTTTCGAGGTGGAGATTCATTCCTTGATAATTAGAACAAAGTTTTATTATAAAAACCTATTTCAATTTGTATTCTAAATCAAATTCAAAATAAATTGAATAAAAATACATACCTCTTCACAATCTTCGACATCTTTGACATGTTGGCAACATCCTCATGAAAAATAGGAAGCCAACGATGCAAATAATGGATGATATTTGGCAAGTGCAAGTTGTAGACCTCCAATCTTCCAAGCCAAGCCACAGGTTGAAGACAAATGAGGGTTTCAAAAAAAAATTGTGCTTTTATTTTAATTTTTAATTTGGCATGTGCCAAGTGGCCAATTTCAACCTTTTTTTGTAATTTTTTACAACTTGACACCTAAATTGTGTCACAGATTGGTGCACTTACCCATCAATTAATATTACTCAATCAAACTTTATGCAAGTGAATTATAATTTGAGACTCAAAATATCTTCTCATTAAAAATAAGATTGTATAGAAGATAAAGGGGATCAACATAAGGGTATGTGTAGGAATATGGGGGACTTAAAGAGGGTATTAAGTGGCCACTTGTTTTTAAAAGTAAGTAAAGATTAGTCTTTGATGAAAATTTCAAGATAATTACACTCAATATTTGAATATGTAACAAGAAAAAGAGTCATAGTGCTCCAAATCTACTCTCTAAACTACTATTTTTTTCTTTTAAATGTTGGGTATTAAGGTGTTCAAAAAAGTGGAGCACATAAAGTGCTCCTAATTCTATCAAGAAAAACACTTAGCATCTAGTATTCTCCCCCAAAATATTAACTTTTTTTTAGTATTTTAAAAATTGTTTCAATGAGAAATTAACTAACACAATGTTGCTTATTCCCAACTTTCCTACTAATTTTTTTAAGAATATATGTTTTTTTTTAATTTTGAAAGTGGAAAAATCTTGAAAAACATAAAATTAAGCATGCTCCCTCCTAATTTTTTAGAAAACTAATCGAAAATCACTTTGTCTATGTGCAAAGAAGTCTAGTTTTAAATTGATTTATTTTTCAAAATTTGATGAACATGTAAAGAATTAGATCAAAATTACCTAACATAGGTTTTTGACAAAAAATGGAGACACTAGCAAAAGAAATTAAAGATTAAAACCTTAAAATATTTGTAAAGTGAAAAAATTACATGGTTAGAAAGCTAACAAAGCTGAACATTACTAATTTTTTTTTTATTTGACATTGAAAGACATGCAAACTTGATGGGGACCACACTCGAGGTGTGTGTATTTTTTCATAATTTTCAAAAATATATGTTTAGACATTGAAATGTCAGTGCAAATATTTGGGTTGGAATCCCAAGTAAAATACAACCCTAAGGATTGAAAATTCACAAAGAAAATAATAATTCAAGTGCGGTATAACACACTGATGTTATTTTGAAGAAAAATGCATCACAAAAATGTGGAAACATTTTAATGCACTCACACTTTAGTTAAGAAAAAAATTTCTTATCTTTCTTTTCTTTTCTTTGTCTTTCTCTTCCCATATTTATCTTTCTCTTCTAGTCAAACTATATACATGAAGTATAAGTGACATATATATATATATATATATGGATATTTACTTTCTTATAATTTAAGTTATATTTCATGTATATAGTTTTAGGATGTTTGAGAATGGTTTCATATTTCTAGGATTTTTCATTTAGATTCTAGGTTTTGGAATATCTTATAATGTTTTAGACTTGTTAAATTTTATTAATCAATATGTCAAATATCAGTAATCTTCAAGATCCTATAATATTTTTCTCTCTCTATCTCACCCTATCTATATCCCTTATGCTCTAGACCTCTCTCTCTATTTCCATCCCTTTCTCTACCTCTCTATTTGGGTCTCTCAATTAAGCCCAAGAACTACCTTTGTACCTCTTCATTCTTCTCTCTCCATCTCTCTATTTCTCTCTCTCCCTCCCTCCCTTCCTCATACCCTCTCTACTTCTCTCTAACTAAACCCTCTCTCTCTCTCTCCTTTCCTCTCTAATTCCTTCTATCTCACCTCTCTCTATCCCTCCTTCCATCTCTACTTGTCTCTATCTCCCCTCAACCTCTACCTACCACTAACTCTCACTCCCTCCATCCATATTTTCCTCTCTATATCTCTATCTTTCTATCACCTCTATCTCCCTCACCCTTTCTCTCTCTCCCTACCTCCCTCCCTCCTTTCCTATATAATTTTTATCTTCTCTATCCCTCTCTACCTGCCTCTTCCTTCTTCCATACCTAACCTTATCTGTTTCTCTCACTACCTGAAATCTATTGACCTTTTCTTATCTCAAGAGATATGGATAGGTACATAGAGAGAGATGATAAATAGAGAGAAGTAAAGGGAATGAGGAAAGGAGAGATAGATATAGGTGAGATATAAATAATTAGAGAGGGAGAGAGAGAGATATGGAAGGAAAAAGTGAGGGAGAAAGAGTTAGGGAGGGAGAGAGAGAGAAGTGAGATAGGGAGAATTAGAGATGGAGAGAGAGAGGTGGGAAGAGGGGAGAGATAGAGAAAAGTAGAGGGAATGAGGTAGGGAGGGAGAGAAAGGAAAGATAGAGAGAAATAGAGAGAGAGGGAGAGAGAAGGAGAGAGAGAGGTTAGGTAGAGAGAAATAGAGAGAGGGGGAGAGAGAGAGAGAGAGAGAGAGAGAGAGAGAGAGAGAGAGAGAGAGAGAAATAGAGAGGGGAGAAGGATGAGGAGAGAGAGGAGGAGGAGATAGATGGATAGTTAGATAGACATAAGCAAAGTGACAGAGATGTGATATATATATATAGAAGCAGAGAGGAGATAGAGAGAAGAGAGTTATAGACAGAGAGATAGAGACATAGAGAGAGGAGAGGGATGGTGATAGAAAGCAGTGAGGAAAGTGAGAGAGAAAGATAGGGAAGTCTAGGAGGAGAGGTAGGGAGGTGGGAGAGGGGAGAGGTAGAGAGAATTAGAGAGAGGCTAGAGAGAAGGCAAGAGGGAAGGAGGGATAGAGGGAGAGGTGGGGAGGGAGAGAGATGAGATAGAGAGAAGTAGAGAGATAAAATTAAAGAGGAGGGAGGGAGGGAGAGGTAGGGATGGAGAGAGAGGTTAGATAAAGAGAATTAGAGATGGAGTTAGAGAGACAAAGAGGGAGGGGTAATGTGTAGAGTAAATAGGGAAGGATGGAGGGAGAGAGATATGGATAGGTAATGTGTAGAGGAGTAGAAAGGGACAGATGGAGGGGGGGAGATAGAGATGAGTAGAGAGGGAAGGATAGATTTAGAGAGAGGGAGGAGGGAGGAATTGATAAATAGAGGGATAGGTGAGATAAATAGAAGTAAAGAGGCAGAGTGAGAGGGAGAGATTTGATATTTATAGAGAGAGATGTTGATAGAGTGTAAAATAAGGTAAAATCAAGGTAAAATGTATGAATCATTAGTATCAACCACCAACTACTCAAACTCAAGCCCTAAAGACCATAATCCAACAATGAAGCACAAATGAACATATAAACATTAATAATGAAGAAATATTACCACAATTCCTATGCCATGGTTGAATCACTTTCATTTAGCTTCTCCATTTTTCTTTCTATACTAGCTTGCACTCAGATTTGAAGTATGAAACAATAGGCCTAATGATAGCGACAAAAAAATATCAAAGATAGTGGTTGTATAGTTAGGGTTGAAATGAAAGGAATAGGTATCTTTTATAGAAAACCAAGTTTGAATGAAGGTCAAAGATTAAATGATGAGGATCAATGGATGAGATTTCTTTGAGAATCAAGGAAATAGGGTTAGGGAAAAAATAGGGTTTAGTTTAGGATGTACAATGGAGATTATGAGTCAATAAAACCTAATCAAGAGAAAAAATTAATTGAGATAAGAGATAAGATTTGGCAAAGAAAAAGAGTTTTCTAGAGTAATTAACTAATCATAAAATTATTTTATTTAGGAGGAAAAGTGAATAACTAAATAATTAAAACAATTATTCATTTATAGAAGAGGGAAAGTTGAATTTTTAATTAAAATAATTATTTAACTATAGCAACAATATGGGAGTGAATAAATAAATAAATAAGAATTTATTTAATTATAGAGATAAAGGATTAATTAGTGATGTAATTGAATAAATATTGATTTATTTAATTGATCAAAGGAAGAATAAAAGAAAGTAAAATGAATTAGTTAAATAATTAAAATTATTTAATTATGTAAGGAAGAAGAGGAATATTTAATGTGGAAAATGGTGTTTATAGGCTTAAGACATTTTTTAGTGTCTATAGAGATAAGTGAAGTGGGTAGGAGGGAGTGAGGGAGATGAAGGGGCAGAGGATAGGAGGAGATGAGATAAGTATATAAAGTAGAGAGAAAGCTAATTAGGAGAGGAAGATAGAGTGAGAGAGGGAGGGAGAGAGGTAGAGAGGAAGGGAGTGGAAGGAGGGAGAGGGAGAGGTAGAGAGGGAGAGAGAGAGAGAGAGAGAGAGAGAGGTCAAATAGATAGTAGGAAATAAAGAGGAAAGGGAAGAGAGAGGGGAGAGAGAAGGAGGGAGTAAGGGAGGGAGTGATGGGTAGAGAGAGGGAGATGGGAGATAGAAATAAGTAGAGAAAGAAGAAGGCAGGTAAAGGAGGGTGAGAGAGAGGTGAGATAGAATTATAGAGCGAGAGGGAAATAGAGGTAGAGAGGTGGTTCTTGAGCTTATGGGAGAGAGAGATTGAGATAAAGATAATGGTAGAAAAGGGGATGGAGATAAGGAACGAGAGATGTCTAGAGTGGAAGGGATATAGATAGATAGAGAGAGATATATCAAGATGATAGGGTCTTATTGATTACTAAAATTTGAGTAAGTCTAGAAAATTATAAGATCCAAAACATAATGTAGCATCATAAATTATCACCCATAAAAAAATTACACTATGTTTAGCTCCCCTATGTCCTTGAACCTAATTGTGCTTATAATTTACTTATTTTGTGATCATCATTAGAAAATTAGAATTAAATTGGGAATTATTATTTAATATTTATTTACTGATACAAAACAACCCAAAATAGGTCTAGAATAGGGCAATAGTTCCCTTGTCCAACCTATTTTAGCCCCAATTTAAATATGCCATTTTCTAAATTTTAATATTTAAAAATACAATTTCATTTATCAATCTTTGATAATTAATTTTACAGGAAATAAAGAAATTCATATAAATACAAGTCTTTTTCTCCATTTGAAATCTTAGCACTTTTGGAATCATAATTGAGCATTCTAAAATAAGTCAAGGAAATTCAAGGGTGGAATTAGCAACATTATTGTAGTTCTTTCATCACTCAAGATAATTATTGAAAGAAAATTTGAAGAATGAAGAAATTATGAATATGTAAATATTATCAATCATGCCATTTTTATGAAGTATGAATTTTCGTCTACATGCTAGCTACAATAATCTATTATGTTTTGTGGACTAACCTCTTGAAATTCTATCAAGTGATCCAAGCATCCATCAATCAACTTTTGTGGTGACTTATGGTGTGTACATTACTTTAACAAGGGTTTTATGCCTAAGGAAAAAGTATCCATTTATCATATTACCATTTCAATTAATTATTGTGTTGGCCTCTACTTGACCTAAGGCATGCCCTCTTGATAATCATAATTTGTTGCACATGGAGGTGGAATCATAAAAATGGGGTTTGAATTAGGAAAGGCCCTATACAACACAACCCTTTCCCCTTTTTTCGTGTGTGCAAGATAAATTCCGAAGTTTTGTTAAGAGTAGGTCACACGAAACACAACAAATTATAACCTATATTTTAGAAATTTGAAATCCCAAAATAACTAACTCGGGTCCAGGACACCCATGCTATTGTCTATTCAATTTATGCTTAATTTTTAATAGTAGGTTCTCCTCTATATCACCTTCTTAGATCTACAATTATTTTAATAGGTTTTTTTTCATCTATGTGATAAATTATATTTTTAGATCCAGGGTTTATGTCAAATATTCATGCTAAAACACACATAAAAATTGTTATCTTTGCAAATAAATATAACAAAAACCATAGGAGATTGTCTCTCTCTTGTGGCAACAATCCAATCATCAAAGGTCCTAGTTGGTTTATATTTGAATGTTGATTCAAAGTGAAAATAATTTAATCCTAGTTAATCTAGTTAGATCTAGGATCACTTTTTCTACTCTACACATGATTTTCATTATAACTCCTAGAGATCCAAAACCATTTTTGAGCATGATAAAACTACATACCCGAAATATTACTAGAATTATAATAAAGTAAATGCCCATATATAAATGTTAAATTTTTTACTTCATGTATATAGTTTAATGGGGAGAGAAATAAAAGGAGATTTTTCTTCATAGAAGCACAAGTGCATTATAGCTTGGTAGTGATTAACCTAGGCTTGGTCACTACAAAGCCATAATATGAGCATGTTTCATTATAACACACTTGAATTATGTCTTTTATGGGACCAAAAAGTGGTGTACTCACTTTTGGTCCCCCATATTTTTGTACTTACTCATAAGAATTCTAGAGGTCATCCATGTCTTTTTAATCATGAGGTGAAAAAAGGTGTAATCAATAGTCCCAAATGTATAGAAAGGGAACATCAAATTAAACTCTAGGTGGATGAGAATTTAAACATGACTAGGAATGGATTAAACAAAGGTTTTAACCTAGGGGATTCATGCCCTTCCTTTTTCTACTCATATTACCCTTAGTCTACACCAATCCCTACTTTTCTACTCATGTTATTATTATTTCTCATGTATACCACCAAACCTTTTTGCCACCATCTTAAGCACTTTAAAATATATTAAGACACATATATGAAGGAATTAGAAAACTATCCTCAAAATCATATTTATGTTATGTTGATTTCAATAACATGTTCTTATGGATCTCTTTAAAATTTGTGAGGTCACTTCTCTAACAAGGGATAACATTGTTATGTAGAATATTTTTGTGTTAATGCAGTGATGTGGAAAGAAATAAGGACAAGTGCAATATATGTGTGTTTTCTTAAACCACATGGTGAAGGTTTACTTTTTTGGGTTGATTTCATTTGATCATTGATAGTTATTATATATTAGAGATCAAACAAATGTTCCAATATTTATTGACTACTTGATAATCTAGTATTTAGGAAGCCTCCCAATAGGGTAGAGTTTAGGGGATATTTGGATAGGGGATTTATTCCTAAATAGCTAGTTTCCTTTATTAGGGTGCAAATTATTTAAGGTGACAAGGTGAGTTTTATCAGTTGGAGAGTTAGCATAAAGACTATTATCATAATCCTTGTGTTACCTAGTTGAACCCAACTACAATACAATTAACAAAGGAATTATTGACCTCACACCAAGGTCACATAGATTTAGCAAAATAATACCCAATTTTTTAAAAAACTAGTTATTGGATACCATTTTTTTAACATGTTGTTCAACTACCTAAGATAAAAGTAATAATTTATATAAGGTTAAATGGGAATAAAAGAATATATATTAAAACTATAATTTATAAGAGAAAATTAGTTCTATAATTAGTAGATGACTTAATGGGAGCTAAGAGGGTAACTTAATGGGATGTAAGAGGATGGATTAAGGAGAGCTAAGGGGATAGATTAAAGGAATATAATAGGATGGATCTGGGGGAGATACATGATCCCTAACTCAAGTTACGTGTCGGTAAGAGAATGGCTTAATGGTTTGTAAGAGAGTGGTTTAATTGGAGCTAAGAGGATGAAATAACTAGACACACAATCACTTATAATTTTTAAAGACCACATATACTATTATATTATGTTATACCGTTATAATCCTTGTGTCACCTAGTTGATACCAACCCTAATGTAGTTAACAAAGGAAGTAATGGTCACACCATGGTAATATAGGTTTAGTACAATGCTACCTATTTTTTTTTTAAACTAGTTATTAGATATATTTTGTAATATGATGTTCAACTACCTAAGATAAATGGAATAATATAGAAGGTAAAATGAGAAAAATAATATATCAAAGTGATAATTTATAAGCCAAAAGGAATAATTTAGAAGGTGAAGTAAGAATGAAATAATATATATCAAAGACATAATTCATAAGATAAAGTTGGAACAATATAAAAGGTGAAATAAGAATGAAAATTCATATATCGAAGAAACATTTAAAATTGATGTTTAATACAAATATAACATGATGAAACATGTGTATATAAATACAAGTAGATCATACACTTTTAGTTCCATACTACATAATTTATTTAACATAACATATATGATAAAAAATCTAGCAACAATCATGGTAGATCTACATGTATGTGACCAACAAAAATAATGAATGTAAGTAAATGAACTATATATTTTTTAGTCATAACTCCAAGTCATGTGAGAAAATTGTAATTTAAATAAATTAAAAAAAAAGGATCTTATAAATTCTTTACATTCAAGTGATGCCTACCACAGGGAAATTATCAACCTTTTTGTCATGAGTTGAATGCACAAGTAGTAGTCACAAATGGCATCTAGTTGTGGGAGACCTAAAACAAAAATAATTAAATATGATTAGGAGATTACTTAACAAAAAATAAGAGGATGAATTAAGGGAAGATACATGAGCCTTAACTATAAGTCATGTGATAAATTTATCTACAATTAGGAGATGACTTGAGGGGACACGCAATCACTTCTAATTTTTTATGAAATGAAAATAAATTAAT
>VDFB02047808.1:0-26552 GCA_007258455.2 Sequoia sempervirens | reverse complement strand
CTTCAAACGGTTCGTGAATCGGACATATTTTGAGGGAGATATTAATATTTTAATTGTTAAATTAAATATTAATTATCTGGAGCTTATATTATAAAGTTATAATATTATTAAATATTATAACTTAAGTGATTTTCTAAAGGGGTCGACCAACATTGAAGAGGGGCCACTTTTTAATTATAATTTATAATTAAAAGTGCTCGAAACTATTGAAAAATTAAAAAGAAAAGTTCGAATTTATTTAAATGATGCCTTTTTGAGAAAAGTCGAACTTTTGATGGATATAAGGGTTTTCATTGGAAATTGTGCTCATTATGCTGAAAATCGAATTTTTGAACAAGTCTTCTTCTGAGAACAGAGCCAAGGGTTCCAGTTTTCGTTTTGGCATTGGAGAACGAGCCATCTTCAGTGTTGCAGTTCAGAGGCTGTGAAATACCAGCTGATCTATTGCTTTCAAAGAGATATCTTCATCCAGAAGTTATCACAGAGCTTCACAGTCGAAAATATATTGAGGGTTTTAGTTTGTAATTCATCCAGAAGAGTTTCTTCATTTAAAGCGCCTAATTCCTGAGATCTGGAGACTTCAAACAAGGGCCGTACTTTTTATTGTTTGCTGCTGTCATAGCCATACAGTTCTGATCTGCAGGGCCGTACCATCATAAAAGGGCCGTCCTTTTCTGTTTTGGGCAAATCGCCTTCTCTACTTGCAGTCTGACTTCACAACTGGGGGCGCCTATGCATCCGGCATCATTCTCTATCATCTGTCGCAGGGGAAAGAGGGATTCTATGATGGCCGTACCATTTCATGGCTTTTCACAGGTGGCTGCAAATCAGGTTTTAATCTGATATTTTGTTTTATCTTGTCTGCATGTCAGAGATTTATCATTGTAATAGCCGTGGAAAAATAATACAATCATTAGCTGTGGTTTTCTAAGTCTTTTTATGTTAGATCTGGATTTATTGTATTTATTAGAGATTTTATATCAATTTCTTTCAAAATCGCAACTTTCATTTGTTCATGCAAAAACACAAAAAAACCAAAAAACGTCAAAAACAAACAAAAAAACAAACAGTTCAGAGATCGGTGAGAACAGGGGTTTCTACAATCTAGCTCAGCTGAAACAAATGGGCAGTTTGGAATCTTACATTGGTGAATTTCAAAAGCTTTTTGTCATGGTTACAGGTATCTCAGAGAGGAGGTTGGTCATATTATTTGTAGAGGTTCTTTATGAGCCTATGAAGGGTTGGATCAAGGCTTTTGATCCCCCTACCTTGCAAGAAGCTATGAGGAAAGCTCGTAGCATGGAACTTACAGCTCCACGTAGTAAGTTCAAATCAAAACCATCTCCATCCTATAATGACAGCAAATCAATGTAATGTCCCCATTTTTGCTATATGCCCTTCAATGACTGACAACCTATTTTCAGAAGCCCGTAGGCTCGTCAGAGATAAAATTAGGGTTTCCTATCTTGTTGGGGTTCTGAAGCATTTTTTATGGTTTGCATGTTTGAGTCTCTGACACATGTCTGGTGAAGTCTTCTGGGTTTTTGGAGAGCCTCAGGATGGTGTGACATGCATCTCCATCGAACAAACTTTTCCAGAACTTGTTATTTTTAGCCAGCACATTGAAGTTCCGAGATTTGGATTGCGGATTCTTTCTGGGTTTTCAGAGAGCTTCACAGTGGTGTGACATGCAAAGGCATTGGGCAACTTTTTAGAATTTACTATTTTTAGTAAGTTCTATTTCTGGCAGTGCCATCTTGGGCAGTAGCATCAGCAATCAACTCAGTTTCCATTTCGGGCAATGCAGTTTGGAGCATAATTGGCTTTCAGCATTTTGAGGCTCATTTTGGGTAAAATGATTTATTCTAGGTCATTAATGTTTTAATTTCTTATTGGCCCCCTTGGCCTAGTATTAATGACTTTAAGTTGTTTTAAAAGGTGGTCTTTGAGGGTGGACGCCTCATGTGAGATAATTCAATATTTCATAATGTTTATTAAATGTTTATGAGTCTTGGACGCCTAGAAGAGGGAGAATTAATTATACTTTTAAAAGAAAACATTTCAACATATTTGGGCGTCCCTTTTGGAGGGAAAAAATGGAAGCTAAAAAGCCAACAGTCACCTCAAAAGTTATAAAAGCAAGCCTTGCTCCAACTTTTGATCATCTTTGGAAAATTATAACAAAATGCTGTTGGATTGAATTCAGAACCCGGCTAAAGGGAAGTTTAGTAATTTGACTCCATTCTTCGGGCCTAAAACTATGGTTCCCTAGATGGTGGATTGAGAATTTGAGAGTGTGCTTCATCTAGAAGTGCACATTGAGCTTCATATTTGGAGAATTTGATGTTTTTTTCAGATTTTGGTGTTGCTAGTTTACACTAGGCTGAAAGGCGTTTTTGTATACAGCTTTAAGGGTGATTTTTTATTTGCACATGGGTATTGACTCCTTCAATTAGTATTGCTAGAGGCGCCCCTTTGGGTGCAATTTCAGAATTTAATATGAAGTGGCTGATTTTATAAGAGAGGTCGACCCTCTCCTAGGGCCGTACCATTCATCTTTGCCTTGGAAAATGTGCTGGTTGGATTTGCTGAGTTTGAAGGTTGAAAATTGCTTGTTTCAAGGTCGTCTAGCTCTAAAGGTGATGCACTTTCAGTTTGGTTCAAGTTTTGAAGTGTGGTAAGAGTTTTATCAATTTTTTTGTCATGATGTTTGCTGGTTCAGACTTCCAGTTTTGCAGATTTTATATCAGATTTATTTCAGTCTTTGGTTTCAGTTCATTACTTCAATAATTGAGAGATTCTTGAGGGGAAATTCATATATTTCTTTGTGCATTGATTTTATTGTAATCACTTGTAATTTGCGGTAGTTCTTTACATTGTAATACTGAAAACAGTAGTATTGTTTCAGTCATTCTTACTGCTTTACTTGTGTTTAATTCTCACATTGTAACCCCTGGATGGTTTACCGCCAGTGTGGAAAAAGAACTTGTTAATCTCTCATTTATATCCACTGAGAAGTGGTGAATCCCCACTCACGAGTGGATGCCCGCTGCAATGGATGAATTAGTTTGTTTTGTAATCTCTTTCCCCCCACTGATTTAGTGGAAGTGCGGAATTCTTTCATGGTTGGTTCACCACCTAGCTCCATTCAATTGTAATTACATTTCAGTTATTGCTTAGTTTTCTCCAACATATGACAACACCTCTCCTTCATTCGGATTGAGTGTGCATTCTTGGCGTTGAGATCTTTTAAATTTAGATTTTCAATTTGGAGCTAACGCTAATTCATTTGGCATAATGTTGATTGTGTCGTGAAAATTCCAAGAAAAAATTAAGGGGCATATTTCAATCAAATCCAAAGAAATCAGAAAATGTTAATTAAAAGAAGAAATTTGCAACCCCTTTGGATAGGGAAACAATTAATGAGTTGCGTAGGAGGAAATTGTGTTTTTATTGCAAGGGTCCTTATGATCTAAACCATGATTGTCCTCTTAAGCCTAAGGGTCAAAATAGGCATATGGAGTGGTTTTATGAGGGTGAAAACATGACTGATATAACAGACCAGCAAGCTGATCAAGAGGATTCATGAACTGAAAACTCGGAAATTGAAGTTGAAAATGAAGGAGAAATGGAGCTACAGGAAGCTCATATGTCTAGCATGCAAAGGGAAGGCTCCTTCAGGTTGCTTGGACTCTTGGCTGGTCAAAGAGTCATTTCTTTGCTTGATACAAGTGCAACTCACAATTTCATAGATGCACGGTTGGTGGAAAAGCATGGAATTCAAACTCGGGAGTTTGAAGGGATAAGGGTAAAAGTTGTTGATGGTTACACTCTCAAATGTGAGAGAATGATTCTAGATCTGCCTATGAAACTCAATAACTATGAGTTTAAAATAGATTTTTATGTGGTTAATATGGGAGGCACTGATGCGGTCGTTGGCATAAAGTGGCTTCATGCAATTGGTGAATTTACACTCAACCTTAGAGAAATGGAAATGAAATTCAAGGTTGACGGGACTAATCATGTACTTAAGGCCATTAAGGACAACAACTTGAAGGTAATCACTCTCAAGAGAATGGAGAGACTTAGTAGACATGACATGGTAGAGTGGGCAGCAGAGTGTAAGTTGATGCCTTCGTATGAGGAGCAGCACAAAACACCCTATCATCCAGATGTTCAGGAGTTCAGAGTTAAGCATACAAAGGTGTTCAGTGACATACCACATGGTAGACCTCCTGATAGAGGCATAGAGCACATCATTGAGTTGGAAGAGGGCACCAAGCCCATCATCATTACACCTTACCGGAACCCAAAGCGTTTGAAGGATGAAATTGAGAAAACAATCAAGGAATTTTTAGCTATGGGACACATAAGGCCAAGTAAGTCTCCTTTCGCTTCATTAGTTGTTTTGGTGAAGAAGAAAGATGGTACACTCAGGATGTGCATTGATTATCGTGTACTGAACAAAAGGACAATCAAGAACAGGTATCCCATTCCTCGCATCAATGAGCTGATAGATGAGCTTCACGGAGCTTGTTATTTCTCCAAGATTGACTTGAGGACAAGATATCACCAGATCAGAGTCAGAGAGCGGGATGTTGAGAAGACTGCATTTAGATGTCATTGTGGACACTATGAGTTTTTGGTTATACCCTTTGACTTAACCAACGCACCAGCTACTTTCCAGTCCACTATGAACAAGGTCTTCCAATCTCAATTGAAGAGATTTGTTCTGGTATTCTTTGACGACATTTTGGTTTACAGCAGATCTTGGGAGGAGCACATGGTTCACCTAGATCACCTGGATACTATTTTGGGCATACTTGACAGGGAGTCCTTGTACGACAAGGAGTCCAAGTGCGCTTTGGGCATGGTAGAACTTTTATATTTGGGTCACATCATCAGCGCAGAGGCAGTTCGCATGGACCCTGATAAGGTTCGTGCCATTATTGATTAGCTTGCTCCTGAGACTTTGACTCAACTCAGGGGATTTGTTGGGTTATGCGCCTTCTACCGCCGGTTTGTTAGTGGGTTCTCGCAGCATGTTGTACCACTTACAAATTTGACAAAGAAGGGAGCATTTGTTTGGACACCTCAAGCACAGGAGTGTTTCGAGAAGTTCAAACAATTGATGACTTCCTGTCCAATCCTAGCTTTGTCAGATTTCACCAAGCCTTTTGAGCTTCATTGTGATGCTTGTGGGGAAGGTATTGGTGCGGTGATTATGCAGGACCATCATCCAAGAGCTTTCGAGAGCAGGAAGCTAAGGGATCCTGAGAGGAGCTATAGTATATATGACAAGGAGATGTTGGCCATCATGCATGCGTTGGCCAAGTTCAGGCAGTACTTAGTTGGCAGTAAGTTTTGTGTCAAAACTGATCATAATAGCTTGAGGCATTTCCTTGGACAACAGGATCTAAATGAACGTCAACAGAAATGGGTCAGCAAGTTACAGTCTTATGATTTTGACATCTCCTATGTCAAAGGGACTCAAAACGTTGTTGTTGACGCCTTATCTCGCCATCCCCATTTGAGCTCCATGGCAGAGATTTCAAAGGATTGGAGACACTTGATGATAGCAGACTATGCCAAGAATCTGTGGGCTTCTGGCATTATTGATGGGACAGTACATGACAGCAAGTACTCTCGTGAATGACCTCGTCATTTACAAAGAGAGAATATTCTTAGTCCCAGGTTCAAATGTGAGGAACAAGGTGTTGAGGACTTTCCATGATTCACCCATGGCTAGTGTAGATGGCCATGTTAATAAATAATTATATTGTGATCGACCGTACTAATTAAATAAATGTTGTAGTCGGTCGTAATGGGAATAGATAATAATAGTTTAAATAATACATGCACAGTTTAAAGTAAAAAGTTGGATTAGTTGTCGGGCAGGTAGTTAGGAAGAGTTGCCAACGGTTGATATCTCAACCAACTTCGGCCATCTATATATGTATCTTGTCATTTGTAGTCGGAGGGACAATTGCTATGTATTGTTGAGATATTTCATGAAATCAATCAATCCATTGTGCTATGCAATTACTCTTACGATTGTTCTGTGACTCAAATGTGATTCATATTCTAGTATGTGCATTATGTTTGTGAATTATTCTCATTTACTCCCATAGTACGTTGAACACTACCCAGTGAGTAAACATTTGGCGCCGTTGCCTGAGCGGACTAGGGAATCACTCGTCATGGCAGTGTAATGGGTCTCCCGGCAAACGAGCCCGTGAATAGCAATGAGGAAAGGGAAGATCTATTGACTGAAGATCTTATCAATCTGTGGAAGATATCCTTATGAGATCACGTACGAAGGGAATCCCGCAAGCGGGAGATCCCTGAGGAAGTTATCTTGGATAAGCTGGAAGTGAACGACGAGGTGGATCACCTCTTGAATCGTATGCCCAGATTGCTGGCCCGTCATTTCATTATCCTACAAGACCTTCGAGAAGAAGAGGATCGGGAACGCCGAAGGTAGCAATTATTGGAGCGCTACAAAGAGAGAACCAAACGAGAAGAAGAGGAATGAGACACTAGCAGGAGACGTACGTCCAGTAGCCAACAATGATTGCTTGAACAATTTTTAATGCCCGTACGACCGAACAAAGACAAGAACCTGTTGTGACCTTTTCACACATCACCTCATTTAAAATGGGGACCCCCTAATTTTTTGCTACGTTCCTCGTCTTTTGGCTTGGGTTTTGTCTCTCTCTTTCTGTCTCTTTCTACTGTCTGCCTTTCCGAGATGTGCCCGTCTGTGAACTTAAATGTGAAATTTTGGCTAAGTTTGAGAATTAGGGTTTTGAGTCTTCCGGCCATTTTGAAGTCAAATGGAGTGAGTAAAGTCGAAATTTGAGCGTGGCGTTGCATTCAGCATCAAGTCCCCAACAAAATTTCATTGAATTCTAACAACTTACTATTTTTAGTAAGTACCTAAGTTGGGACGTTTTCTCAGCACTTTTGAAGTTCTAATCGTTGCATTGCATCCAGAGCACGTCAAGCTATTTGTCTGCAAGTTTTGAGCTGAAACGGAAAACTTTCTATGTTTAGCAAGTTCACCTTCAGGAGCTATTTTTTTAGGGTTTACATGCGAAGTTTTTTCAGTGCATATCTGAAGAATATTTATGGGTTTTCTGAGACCTACGCGATGATATAACATGCAATGCAAGATGCAATGATGACTTTCAGCACTCAGCCTTCGAAGGCTATTTTTAGAGTTTGTATGTTGGAATTTTCTACGCATGTCTGAACATTCTTTGTGGGTTTTTCGAAAGCTTCGCAATGGTGTAACATGCAAACCAGGATTAGGACCTTTTTCAGAGGCTATTTTTAGGGTTTGCATGCAGGACTTTTCAGTGCATGTCAGGTTATTCCGTATGGGTTTTTCAAGAGCTACGCAGTGATGTGACATGCAAACATAGTTGGTCACTTTTTCGGGAACTTACTATTTTTAACAGATCCACTCTGGCAGCCCCCCCCAGCACTTTAGTATCACAAACTAACCGACATGCAATAGAAACGGGGTCAAACGGAGGTCATTTGATCGACATGCAAGTCAGATTAGGGTTTCCAGCTTCGGGACCCAAAATGAGGGGTCAAATGCCAGAATTTTCGAAAACTGATGTATCCCACTGCGTTAAGTATCTTTCAAGCTATCCACTGGTAAAATTTGAAGGCAATCTGAGCACTTACTATTTATAGTAAGGCACTCTAGAAACAGGCTATAAATAGTAAGTCAACAGCAGGCACCAGTGTGAACAAGCAGGTCATCCCATGAGGGTCACGTCATTCAAATTTCAGGTCAAACGGAGTTGGGGAAGTCATGAAACTGAGCAGTTACTATAAATAGTAAATCACCTCCAAAAACATGCTATAAATAGCAAGTCAGCACGAGATGGCAGTGTGAGTAGATTAACTAGATCCTGAAGGTCCTGTGGCGAAAATTTCAAATCAATCCAAGCTTCAGAGGTATGAAAATCAGAGGACTTACTAAATATAGTAAACGAGGGCGAGCAAGCTAAAAATGCCTAAGTCTGAGAAATTTCCTTCACCCCCTGTCAAATGCGCCCAAGGTAAAGCTAGCAGAAGGTTGGAAAATTTCAAATGTTGATAAATCCTCCTCCTACCCCTAAATGCACCCTCATCTCAAGATGGAGTGTGGAAAATAGTTAAGTGTTGGCTTATTCCTGCTCAGCCCCCAAAATGCGCCCTGTTATGGTGTGAGGCCAAGACAAGTTTCCAAGGCATTGATAAATCCTCCTCCTACCCCAAAATGCGCCCTCAAGGAGAGATGGTGATAAAAAAATTCTAAGGCATTGAAGTTAAATCCTCCTCCTACCCCTAAATGTGCCCTCATCTCAAGATGGAGTGTGGAAAATAGTTAAGTGTTGGCTTATTCCTGCATGACCCCCAAAATGCGCCCACTCTTCATAAAGACATATAAAAAATTTCTAAGTCAAAGTTAAATCCTCCTTGACCCCCTAAATGCGCCCAAGGGAGCTAGGAAAAGACAAAAGGCGTTGAAGTCAAACTTCCTCCTCCATACCCCAAATGCGCCCAACTTGCTAGAGGTGTTAAGTAAAATTCCCTCTCAACATGCCAAATGCGCCCAAAGTGCAAGGTGAAGTTAGAAAAAGAAAGTAAGGCGTTGCTAAATCCTCCTAGGCATGTCAAATGTGCCCATCTCTAGAGGTGTGGAAGAAAAATGACTAAGGCGTAATTCCTCCTCAGCAAGTGAAATGCGCCATGATTAGAGGATGAATGGAAGTTGAAAATTATCTAAAGTCTGCAATGTTCAAAATTCCTCCTTGATACCTCATATGCGCCCATGCTGATGATATTATTTAAAAAATTTCAAAGGCACAAAATTCCACCTCTAGGAGAAAATACGCCTAAGCTTGAGGAGATGATGAAATTTGTTAAGGAATGGATAAAATTGGCAAGGATGAGTCAGAATACTCCAGCTTCATGAGATTGAAGAAGATTTTCAAGGCCAAGCAAGAAAATACACCCAGAGTTGATGAATGAAGATAAATTTTGAAGAAAATATTTTTTTCGAAGGTTTAAAAATTCAAAAATTAAATGTACCCCTTCGTTTGTAGACCCATGGATTTGATGCTTTCTGAAGGGAATTTTCTTCTAGGTTGTTGGCATAACAACTAACACCTCTGGAGTAGAAGTTGTTATGAACAGCCTATGCACACTACGCAATGAGTGCTCTTCAAATTATGGAGGGGAAGCTCCCTCGTTATGCTTTGACAAATGTACTTGCAAAGGAAAATAAGCTAAAACTATGTCCTGTCTTTTTGTTTCAGCTGCTAGAGGCACAAGGCTTTCTTGAAAGAACTTACACGTTGCAGCTGAGTTTTCTCTGGTTTCGCAAATCAACTAAACTACAACTTATATCTATCCAATCTCCTCAGGAAAACAGAGCAAGAGGAAACGGAGCAAGGTTATGACTATCGGACGATAAACGCATTCAGATTCTCTACTTGAAGGCAAGGTGGCGCAACTATCATCTCAATCTGAACAAGTTTATTAAGCACAAAACAGATTTGAGAATTTGCTATGATAATCTTATGAAACCCTATGTGGCATAACACTCAATCAGCATAGTAAAGACTCACAAACAGCTTTTATCATTAAAATCTCTATGAAACCCTATGTGGCATAACACTCAATCGTAATGATAAAAGTTTCACAAAACAGATTTTCCTAATCTAAGAGAAGATTCACCATGAAAACTTTATGAAACCTGTGTGGCATAACACTCAATCAGCATAGTAAACACTTCACAAAACGGTTTTATCATGACAATCTTACGAAACCCTGTGTGGCATAACGTTTGATCATAACAATAAAAGATTCACAAGACAGATTTCTCTAAACTATGGAAGAATCCAGCATTACAATCTTTCGAAACCCTATGTGACATAACAATCAATTGCAATAATGAAGACACATGAACAAATACCAAAGAGCACACATGAGGTGTTGTAGGAAAGCAGATATATTTCTCTCTCAAGCAAAGTTATTTACAAATGAGCAAAAGTTTTATTTATATACATCAAGGTGGTAACCTTAAAATCACCTTTGAGTTCACTACGCTTCTTGCAATGCATGTGTCATGCGCCTGTAACCTAATGAAGAAATTATATGCTTAACTGGCACCACCTCGCTTAACCGGGCACAACAACCTACTGACAATGCGCATGCACGCCCTTATTTAAAGCAAAGTTAACTGGCCACTACCTTCAGTTAACTGGAAACCCTAACCCTAACTCCTGTGTTGATAACTCCGAGGATGAGATAAGCATGTGTTAAGTCAGCAAGTGAACTGAAGACTGGAAGTCAAGTTAACTGCTGCTCAGGACTCAACCCTAGAAATTAACTGCACGTTGTAACTGACAGATCACTCCATGTCAACTCGGTCTAACACTTCGACCAAGAATTCATCGATCTCCCTGTCATCTGGCACTTTGATGCTGCTAAAAATAACAGTCTGCTTCTTTAGTTCTCTGCCACTTTCAGTAATTGTGTGCACACCATCTTTGCATTCTTCAGTCGCCTTTCTCAAACTGGCTGCAATCACTGAAACATTTTCTAATTTTAGCGCCCTAGGTTCACCTTCAAGGCTGTCAAAAATCAGCTTCTCGAATTCCGCTTGAACTTTTTCCAACTCAACATACGTGCCATCTTTGAGAAGATAATGACACGGGATCTGAACAACGAAGCCACTGACAAGTGCAAGCACTCCAACTACGTCATCCTTCAGTGAAAATAACTTGGAAGAGATTTTCTCACATATTTCTGTTCTGAGAAGGTGCTGCTCTTTCCAAGTGAAGACTTTCTCTTGATCTTCGATCTCCTCCAAAGCATCGCATGCAACTGATAACTGAGATACAAGAACGCGATCCTTTGCCAAGCTCTCTGCAACTGCAATATCCAGCAACTGAATACCCTGACGGAGTTTGTGTGCCTCACTCCTCAACTGATATAAATCTGCAAGAAGAGTTTTACCAGCAGCAACTAAACTGTCAATCCAATCATCCAAAAGTCTGCCATGACTGACCAACTGATCCAATTTTCGTTTCTCTGCAGGTGTGTGCTGAGGAAGAACCGGTGCTCTATTTGGATTCCCATGAACAAGATCAGAAATGTATTGACGAAGTTGACTAATTTCAGTTTTGAGTAAAGCCTTATCTTCTCCATCCTTCGTGATACGCTCTTCAAGATTATTAGTAACAATCTTAAGAAGAGATACATCTGTCTCTCGTGTGGTCCTGCCAAGATTTGCCTTAGTGAATGTAAAGTCACCCACTTCGACCTCATCCAAGCTTTTACCTTCTGGAGGCACTGCAACTTCTATCACAATCTCTGATTCAGGGGTCTTTTCGATGTGCACTTGCTTCTTAATCTTCTTGTTTGATCTCTTCTGATAGGGCTCACCAAACTCTGACAAATCAAGGTTGTATGACGGTTCACGCCTTTGTCTTCCCAAAGACTTTTCGAGCCAACAAGACTAAACAATATTTTCAATTCGTGGAGAAACTGTCCCTGATGTATCAACCTGTGGTGTTTCAGTTGTCTCCGATCCTGCTTGAATTTGTGGCTCAGGCTCAGAATCTATATCAATAGGCGGAACGTGAGGTGAACTAGGAAGTGAAACGTGAGGCTCAGTTTGAATAACTGTCTCTACTGGAATCTCAGGAATATTCTCAATTTGTTTCTGATTCCTTTTACCAGTAGCTCTTTTCCCTGTGTTTCCACTGAGTCTAACTCCTTCCGGAGGTATTATAATGGCTTTAACTCTGGGTCTTGCTCTAGAAGTAGAAGGCAACGAAGAAACATCCTTTGGCGGCTCTGCTACAGGAACTGACTTCCGTGTTCGCTTGCTCTCCAAGAACAACTTACTAGTCTTGATAACTGATCTGGAAACCTCTTCAATAGAAGTATTCTCTTTAGCATACCAATCAGGTGAGCGAAGTGGCTGCCTAGCAACTTGATCCTTAACAGAAGAATTGAGAAGAACTTCACCATCATCATCTGACAAACCATCAACATCTTCTGACAAGTAATCAGAGAGCTGACCAACAGTAAGTCTACAATAGTGACGACGACGAACTTCGAATTCATCTTCACAATTTGCCCAGAAATCTTCAAGTGCTGGCGCATGTGCAATCCCTCGCTCTAACCGATTTGCATAATGTCCAAGAGGATCATAGGAACGCCTCTCAGTATAAGGCTTGAAGTTGAACCTTTCTATCTCAGTAGACATACGCCTGGCATCTGTTGCTGCATCACATGTGAAAATTCCCAATGAGAATGGAAAATTTGCCGCAGCCTTATGACGACTACGAAGAAAGAAGTGAACGTGCTGCATTTGCCTGAGGAACTCCATAAAGACAATCTTGTCTGACGGATATCTCGGCAACATCAGAGGCTCTCCAACATAACCATCAACTCGGAGGTACGTGAAAGTAGGAAACTGTATGAACCAATCTGCCCAAGTCTCCATTGCTGATTTGGCCTCGGCTGAAATACTAATGTGCATCTCATCATCAAGATCCCTCACGGTTCTCATGGCAAAGTGATCATTCACCACTCGGAAGTCCTGCTCAGACTGAGAAAGCTCTAGCTGTGGATAATATTCATGAATATGCTGAACACCGAGAGTACCATTGGTTTTAAGAAGTCTGAAACTACCTTGAAATGCCACCAAGTAGACCAAATAAGATATCATATGAAACTCGTGATGCTTGAGAAAGTTGGAAATCTGCTGATGTAAGCAATCACTAATTAACATAGCCCAGTCAAAACGCTCTGTGCCATCAAGGATTCTGGTAATCAGGTAGAACATCCATGGACGGAAAGTATTAGCATCTGACTGGCCGGTAACTCGATTGAGTAAGGTGATTAAAACAGCAACTTCCTAAATTACCACGCATCATCTTCTAGGGTGTTAGTTTTCCCTCAATTGTCAACTATTTCGAAACAACCCTCTCCTCGTGGAACGTTGATGATCGCGCATCCCATATCTTCTCACAAGCTTTCAAGATCAACAAGAAGTTATCTGAAGTGAGGTGAAATAGCAAACATTCTTTCTATGTCCTGCTTGAGATCGTAAACCACTCTTCCATCACCGATCTGATCTGGTCGTGAAACGAAACAGTACTGCTTAATGCAAGTGCGTAACTCAAGACTGGGATAGAAACAGAATGGATGTCACTGCCAAAGAAATCTTTAACGCCAAGACCTCATCAATCGCTGTTAACACCTTCAAACCGCTTCTACTGGACATCGGATAAACATGACGAACTGACCGTTTTGCGGAAATTATGTGTAAGGACTGATTTCAATTTTGTAATCACGATTGAAATTGTACTTTTGAAAATAGGACTTTGATCAGAATGGGCCGAATATGCTTTGAAGAACTTTCTCAAAACTCAACAAGGCTAAAAATAGCTTCGACAGAGAAAATTTCAAGAAATTGGAACATGGGCTCAGCAATAACCCACCTGAACCAGACAGTCAATTTTGAAAAATGTGATCTGCCTACGCAAAGAGATTCTGAAGTACCGTAGCCTGTAACGATACACGGGCGATTTTCTCTCGAAAAAATCTAAGAAGTGGGTCCATAAACAAATATGAGAACCTGTGATGAATGTATTCCTAAAAATGTGTTGAACACCTCGGCATACAAGAAAGTAATTTCAAGGTGGAGAAAATAGAAGAAATAAGACAAAAGATAGAAAGTTTTGCTTGTCTGCTTCTGAAAAATCTGCAAATCTCTTCTTCGAATCTTTATAAAACCTGCATGCAAAGTGGAAATGAAGTCTAGAATTGACTTCCTCTGAAGAATCTGAGCTCGTAGCTTCGAAGAACGCTGAAAACGGACACCTGAATCACCTTAAGCTTGCTGTTCGCTCAAAAGAATACAAGCTTTCAGAGCAAAAGATGATGCAATAATGGACGCCATCTTTGAAATATATAGAATTTCATCATAAGAAATTCGTACTAAAGCAAGCATGCATTAAAAATGGCGCTTGGCTTCTCATTGGACCCCTTCACAGTTAACTGGAACATAAACAAGCTCAAAAGGTGGGCGCATTAGGGTTAGCCTTTCACATCTTCAGTTAAAACTCAAACATGCGACTTAAGCTTCAGTTAAGACTTGTCAAATTCGCCACCTTCAACCTAGCTTTGGATTCATCAACTTGACCTAAGGCGTGCCCTTTTGACACTTCAGTTAACAATAAGAATGGGATAAGAGATTCGCCAAACTCATGCAATAATAAGCTAAAAATAGCTAGCCTTTAGGAAGTTCAGTTAACAATCTTTGTTGAATGCGTCAACTTCACAAAATTTTGCTTCATCATTTATGCCGTCCCTTTTGAACTTTAGTTGACAAAAGGTGAATTCACCAACTTCACAAAGCTAAAAATAGCGACCCTTTCAAGACTTCAGTTGTCATTCAACAAGTGCGCCATGCTTCAATATAATAAAACTAAAAATAGCAACCCTTTTGAATTAAAGTTGCAATCCCTTAAAAAGTGCGTAGCTTCACAAATTGATGCTTCATCATTTAACCTTAAATATGGCGACCTTTTTTGAAACTCAAGTTGACATGCAAATTCGCCATACTTCACAAAATTTATGCTTCACACTTCACAAACTAATGCTTCATCAAAATATGGCGTCCCTTTTCATGACTTCAGTTAACATTTGATGAAGCGTTATCTTCACTAAAATCTTCTCAATTTTGACCAAATTCGCCATGCATGCAAACTTCAGTTGACTTTTAGTGATTATCTTCAGTTAAACTTAACATGCAACCAAGTTAACTGAACATGCAAGGTAGTTAACTGAACATGCAAACCAGTTAACTTAACATGCAAATCGAAGATCACCCATATGCAAACATGGAATCAAGAGATGACAAACCTGTAAATTGCTCAATGAACTGCAAATAACTCAAGCATACCCATTCAACTCACTTTCTAAAATTCAAATTTGAACTTTGGGCGATTCCAGACTTTAGCCACCCTGAAAATTAAGCCAAAACCTCTCGCTGACCTCTGCTCATCCTCCGACACCGCCGAACATCTTTACTGGTCGGGCTGACAGTGCATTATGAGCCGTAAAACTCATCAATGATATCTTGACACCGATGTCATAAACCGAGATCCGGGCGCCTTCAAAACTAAGCGCTTTTGAAAGCTGCGTTTCGCACGAAGCCAAATCTCGATTAACAGTGGAAACAAAATCCTTCATAACTTCCGCGATTTATCAACTTTCGTGATCGAACTCAAAGTTCATCATGGGCTGCTCGCAGATTTACATCTCCAGCGTACATTTCAAAACGCCATCTGAGGTGTGTGAAAAACAGAGCCTTTCAAAGTTGTTTTTCATTCCGCATTTAGCCATTTCTGGAAACGCATAAAATAAGAGCAAACTTCCACCGGTAGTCACTGCATATCATCCGGATTATATGTGCAACGAAAGCTGAACGTAACACGGACACATTGAATATCTGAAATCATCAGAAAGAAAGCATTAAAGGCCCGAAAAGCTTGGGCGCCTTTCTCAAAATGTGCTCTTTTGCTCTTTCTTCTGATAGTTTGACTGAGATTTGACCCAACGTTTGACCTCAGGTTCAGGCGCTGCAGCAACTCAGATTCACCCTCTGACGGATGCGTCGCGAAGCTTGAACGAATGTAAGATAAACGTCTTGGCCATTCACTGCAAACCTACGCCCGCACCCCTGCAAAGATGGGCGTCAAAGCCGCGCTTTCTCCAAAGCAGCAGCCACCTTGCTTTCTCGCCTCGACGGTAATCGTGATCTTCCGTGAATCCTGCCCAAAACAGTCCGCTTGATGTGCTTACAGCTTTCATCGCTGTCACGCGGTTTTACAAATGTCTGGAGGTGAGCAAAAACTCAAAAACAGGATCTCTAGCCTCAAAAAGATAGGGTCGGTTTTAGAATGTGCCCTTCGGTAGATAGAAATTTTGATGTTTTTCGCTTGAGCCATTTTTCTAAAATCTCAGTAATGTAATCGACATAGTACTGACACCAACTCCATATTTGAAAACCCCAAAAACGACCTTTTGACAACACTTTAACAAGATTAAGACTCAATTAAGCAAAATGCCTTAGTGAAGCAAAAATTTTGGTTTTGGGTACAACATAGGTATCGGACATCTTCTACAAGGAATGGATTTTAAAGTTTTCTACACCTCGCCAAGGATTTTAGGATGAAGCTTTTGATGGGCGCCTGAATAATGAGATTTCCTAAGGAAAATTTAAAATTTTCTGAGGCGAGAAGGAATAAATGATGTTGTTGAAGATAAAATGCCTTGACTGATGAATTTGAAGTTGATTGCCTAGATGATTTTGATCAAAATTCTTCATGAAGGTGAATTTTCTCAAGCCAAAGATGGATGAAATCAAATGTCAGAGCCTCAGCTGGTGAGATGAATTTCTTAAGAGGATGCAGTTGAAGTTAATATTTTAAAAGATGATTTAAAATGCTAAGTACGCCTTGACCAGTGAAGATGAATCTTTTGAAATTCTAGAAGGTCAAAGTGTTCTAGATGCCGAATGCCAAGTGTTGCAGCTGCTAGAGGAGGGAAATTCGAATTCCTGCAGTGAAGTAGTGGAAATTTAATGAACTGGCTAAAATTGGCTCCTTCTAGAATTCGACTTGGCCATATGAGTTGTGAGTTTATTCATTTTTCTCCATCAGCTAAGAGGTGCGACTTGAGCTCTAAAGTGAAGATTGCAGTGCAAACTAAAACTTGGTGAAGAAGTTTGACTTTGTAATGTCCCCATTTTGGCCCTATGCTCTTCATTTGGATTTAGCCTATTTCCGGAAACTCGTAGGCTAAGCTGAAGTAGAAAATTAGGGTTTCCTCTTTCAGATACTGCTCAATTGGCGTTTTGAGGTTGTTGTGCAGACTTACTATTTATAGCAGTTCGCTATTTTTAGCAAGTCTATCTTTTGGCAGTATCTGTCTAGTAGCAGTTCAATGTTCAGTTTGGCTTTCTATTGTGTTGATGTGAACTTACTATTTATAGCAGTTGGCTATTTTTAGTAAGTCTAATTTTGGCAGTAGCATCATCAGCAATTCAACTCAAGTCATCTTGCTATCCTTCAGTTTCAGTTTGGCTTTGGTTGTCTCCATGGATTAAGTTTTATACTTAGTCATTTTTATGTTTCTCAGTTGTACCCCCAAGCCTAGGAATGATCACTTCATGTTGTTTTTAAAAGGGGGTCATTAAGGGGTCAATGGTGCATTTAATGAATGATTAAATGCTTTATTGTTGCAAAGTGAAGTTGGACGCCTAAAAGAGGTTGATTAATATTTTATTATTTCAAAAAGTGAAATGCTTAAAGTGGTGGAAGTTGAAGTGATTCAACTTCTTGGAATTTGAAGAGTCTCTTGTTGCTTCATTTGCCAATTGAAACTTATATATTGCTGCTGTTTGAAGAGTTGATGATCTTTGGAAATATTGTAAAGTTATGCTGCTGGTTTGAAATCCAGAATCCGACTAAGGGAAAGCTTAGCAAATTGACTCCATTCTTCGAGTCTGAAACTATGGTTCCCTAGATGGTGGTTTGGGAGTGTGCTTCATTCAGAAGTGCATATTGAGCTTCATTGTAGAAGAATTTTGATGTTATTTTCAGTTTGGAGCTTGCTGGTTCAGTCATGGCTGAAGGACGTTTTTTATTGCAGCTCCTTGGGTAAATTCTATTCCCATATGGGTATTTTATCTATATGATTCTAAGCCTTGGGCGACCCTTTCCAAGAGGTTTTAGATTTTATTAATGTGTTTCTGATTTTTAAAGAGGAAATCGCCCCTCTTGAAGGCCGTACATTTCCAGAATCATATTGGGATGCGTGCATTAATAAATATGGAGGCTTTGGTGCAATTTCTGAGTTTGAACAAGGGCGCCTTTACTCCTAGAAGCTGCTGCAATTGATTCCATGTCAATTGGTGAAGATAGGATGAAGTTATGAACAATTTGGTGTGCTACAATTTGCTGGTAATTCATTTTCAGTTTGCAGATTTTTATATCAGACTTGCTTCAGTTTGAGTTTTCAGTTCTTTCTTCAATAAGTTGGATAGTTATCTAATGTGGGATCATCCAGCTTCTTTGTGCTTCAAAACTATTGTAATCCTCATATAATTTGCAGCTCTTTCTCATTTTGTAAAGTTGATAACAGTAGTATTGTTTCAGTCTATTTAGTTGCTGCTTATTCGTGTTTAATTATCACATTGTAACCCCTGGATGGTTTGCCGCCAGTGTGGAAAAAAGAACTTACTAATTCTCTTCTTATACCCACTATCAAGTGGTGAATCCCCACTCTTAAGTGGATGCCTGCCGCAGCAGACGAAATGTTTTAATTGTAGTCTTTTCCCCCCACTGTTTGGTGGTAGTGTGGAAATTCTCTTATGGTTGGTTATCCGCCTAAGTACTTTCAATTCAGCAATTAGCACTCCACCATATGTTAGCACCTCGCCTGTTAAAGGATCTTGAGTGCACATTCTTGGTGTTGAGTTTAGTCTCTCTTTCAGTTGTAATCTTTGTAATCTTTGATTCAGTAGATCCTAGGGATCCTCTGACCATATGCCCACCCCTCCTCCTTAAGTGGTTTTAGGGCGCATTCTTGGTTAGAGTTTTTTCATGCAACGTTTTGGGTTAAACTAACCTTAATGGGTGCTTGGTTACATTGTATTTGTTATTGAAAATCAAGAAAAATTTTAAGGGGCTTATTTCAGACTTGAAGTAAAAGAAGATTTTAGTGTGGGAAAAGCTGAGTGTTGAAGCTGAACTTTGGAGAGTGCAAGTTTGAAGAAGTCTAAGTGCTGAGGAGTTGCTAAAGTGAAGCTTGGGTCGATTTTTCTCTGAAGTGCTGAAGTTATACTGCTGCAAGTAAATTCTCTAACTGTTCAAAGTTCGAAGCTGTTGTAGGAGGAGTTGAGGTTTGAAGTTGAAATTTAGTGTTGCAGCTTCTCATTTTCAAAAGTTTGCTGGCAGCCCCGACATGATTTTATTTTTCTAAGTTAAATTGTTGATGACTATCTTCTGTTTTTGCAGATTGGCTGAAGTAAGAGCAACTGGCAAGGAGAACAATGTTGAATCCAGCAAGGCAAATACGTCCATACAGGCTGTGATCAAAAGGCTGAGCAAGTCTTTCCTGCCGGAGTCGAAGTTTGCTTCAAGGCTGGGCAAGTTGGTTGGCACGAACTTGGGCTCTTTCAATATGGAGGCTTTCAAAAGTCGAATAATGGGAGTTGGAGGCCATCGTCCTTCGATCACTTCTCACAATATTGTCAGAAGTGGACTATATGCAGCTGCTGGTTTTCCACCAGCAATTCAGTGTCCGGAGCTGATTATGGAGTGTGCTAATTGCTACGACCCTGAACACAGGTCTATTGTCTCACCTGATGGCAAATTGTTTGCCAACCTCACGCCTGCAGCTATTGGCGAAGCCTTTGGAATTCCTTCACATGAGAAAATGATTTACAAGACGAGAGAACGTGCTGAGTGGATGTATGCTTCAACATTTGAAAGATGTGCTAATATGATTAACTCTCGTTGGATGAACAAGCCCAAGCCCTCTTGCACGAAGTTGCTGAGGCAGATAATTTCAGATGATCTAAATCAGGAATACTGTGATTTGATTATGATGCTCAGCAAAGTTGGAGGCTTTCCCCAGGCGTTCATCTTCGAACCTTGGATGTTTTACTACATCAACCTCGTGCTAGAAGGCAAGAAGTTTATTAATTGGGCGGTGATGATCAGTGATAATTTGCATGAGAAGCTCCGGAGTGTGAGGAGAATGAAGACATTCTACATGGGCTCATACATCATCTACATGTTGGCTCGTATGACGAAATACAAAGGAATATCATACAAGGAGCTGATTGGATGTGGCTCTCATCAGTTCAAGATTCATGAGGCTTGTCCGCAGTTGCACTTGACAAGCACATCTCATTACACGAGAGTCAATGATGCCTTCACTATGCACATAACAAGATCACTTCAGCAAAGGACTCATCATAGGGTCTTGAAGGAAGCTCAAGAATTGATAGAAAGGTACGGGTGTTGGTTCATCCAATTTCCGAAATTTACTTATGTCAGGCTGCAAGGATTCTCTTCATATCCTTATAGGCTGCCCAGGTACCCTACAAACAGAATATTGATGTTAGAAATATCTAGGCAACTCATTGCCTATGATAAAATTCAAAAGAAGAAGAAGGGAGGACTGGACTTCCCAACCATCATGGGAAATTCAGACGAAGTGTGTCCTTCACTACAGGCAGCCAAGGAAGCTAAAAATGAGCTTCAGTTTTTCCACTTTTCTTATCACACCAACAGGCAGCATTATGACCCCCACAGCAATATTAGATGGATACTGTCAGAAGAATTCAAGCATAAGGAAAATATTGAAGATTATTGGGCTGGTGCGTGGGATGAGGCTGAAGTTAGAAAGAGAATGTTTTCAAGACTACCTTTGAGCATGATCAGGGAGTGTGAGATTATTCTAGTACCAGACCAGGTAGAGGAGGACATGAATGTTCTTCATCCAGATTATGAGGCAGTGAGGGATACGCCACTCCCACTTCCAGATTGGTCAGAGCCGGAGATTGCCGATTTGGACACACTTTGCATACCAGTCTTGACATTCACCAAAGGATGGGTTGAAAGGCATGTGAATAGGCTGAAGAGTAGGTCAATTCCTTTGACTTACAATTTGATGGGAGATCATAGAACGCCAACTGCCACCAAGAAGAAACAGGTTGCTCGAGCTCCAGAGTCTCGAAGGAAAGAGCCAGTTCAGCCGGAGCCTCGGAGAGTCGAGGTGGCATTACCTACACCATTGGAGACACGTTCTCCAAGTATACAAGAGGTTTCACTATTTTCTGATCAGAGAAATATATTGAACAAGGAACAAGAATTACATGAGGCAAATCAGCCACCACGAAGAGAGTCTGTTGGCCAGAGTGTCAATGCGCCCACCAGAGATGATCAGTAGGAGGAAGATGAAGAAACTGCTACAGATACACACTTCCAGCGTGAGCTTGAGGCAGCTCTAGAGGATGATACAGTTACAGGACAGGAGGCCCAGGGTTCAGGAGATACTCAACCTGTGGAAGATGGTGAGCCTCGCCAAGATGAAGTTAGAGAAGAAGTCCGTGAAGAGGAAGCAAGGAATGAGCAGCCACTTATTACAAATTTACAGCAGGTGGTATCGGATTGGCTCAAAGACAGAATGAGGAGGAGCCCCAGTGAAGAAGTTGATCTAGCAGTAGAGATGGAAGAATTCTTGAGTAGGATCAGTGCACCTCCAACAAAGAAGAGAGCTAGGAAGTTTTCGAATATTTCAACAGATGAGGATGGCTCTCGCACCCTTCACATGGTTGTACCAAGGGTTGAGTGTGATCGAGACGACGCTGTTCTAGAAAACTATGTGATTACCACCATGGAGTTAGGTCGCCCCACAGGAGCACAGGTAATTGAGGAGTGTGATAACTCCTACCAAGCACTCAAGGACAGATTGCTCCGGACTGAGGGAAAATATAAGAAACTGAAGAGGGATCACAAGACTTTGATAGGATACGTACAACACTTGTCTCGTCCTTGTGGGCAGGAGAATCCGGCGATTGAGCTTCCAGCCGAGTTTCCTAGAGAATCAGTTAGTGGTTTGGAAGATTTGAGAAAGATGGCACAAGAAGCAGATAAGTGGGTTGTCAACGTTCGTGTTGAGATAGAAAAGATTATGGAGGATCTTGCTCATGCTTATCAGCAGGCTTCCAGCATTATGGCACGGATGGATGCAGTTGATCAGGCTTGGTGCGATGCTCATATCTATCAGAATAGGGTTTTTTAGCGTTTAGAGGCTTTGATGCATACTCCCTTACAGACTTTGGTTGAGGGAGGCATGATTCAGGAAGGTGCTAGGTATGATTTCACCAGGTGGTATTCTTCAGTTGTCACAAGTCGTGGATTCTTTGATGCAACACAGGCAGATTCGGCCAGAGTCAGAAAGGCCATGAGGAATATTGTAGATGGAGTCCTGAACACGTTTGAGGCTATCTTTGCTAGGAGATTGACTTCCGAGGAGGTGACTGCTGATGGTTTGAGGAGTGGATTGACGCCTTTCTTTTCAGAGGTGAAGGCTTTTGTGCAGGATGACTTTGAGAACACTTCAACTTTCTCCAGCCTGATTCAGAATACCTAGGATGCCTTGACCGCTTGGAGGAAGTCTTGCACTCGACATGGGCAGATGGTGACAGTACTTGAGTTTTAGCTTGATCATATCCCACCCATTTCAATTCAAGAAGTTGAAGCAGTATTGGCCAGGTTCATTGATTTTGCGGCCAAGGAGAAGAACGGAAACGCCTTTCTAGACGATGATCTTCTGGAGGATTGATAGTGGACATTAATTGCTTTGCTCTTTTGAGAGTGAGTGGGAATCTTCTAGCTCATTTATTACCCCACTCCTCTTGGTGGCGTTTTTTTGGGTGAATCTTGTTTAGGGCTGAGGTGGCACAATCTGGGCCATCCAGCCGATTGTAATTTGAGCCGTCCATTGGACTGGGCCAACTATAAAAGGGGCATCCCCCATCATTTGTATCATATTAGAATTAGACAGTAGAGATTAGAGACTAGAGAATAGAGCAGAGAGACTGATAGTTGTAGTTTGTTAGCATAGCATAGTTTGGAGGAGAAGGAAAGTTTTCCTTTGAGAACTTTGTAAGAGATTGTTGTGAAAACTATCATAATAAAAAGAGCTTTCATTGATGGTGAATTTGTCTTTTGTTATGAGCAGCTAGCAAGATTTCTTCATCCCTTCTACTTCAAGTAGCTTAGGTTAGAGTAATTTTCATTTTCATGCAAGTAGATGCTAGTTGTGGATTGTGGTGTTTGATCAAGGCAGTTTCGTTTTAATCCATACCACTAGCAACTTGCTAACGGCAAGTTTTCCTTGTGTGGTCAACTAGAACACTTTATAAGCTTAACTTCAGTTATGATTCACATCTTGGCATGCGTCGTCTTGATGGTGTCTTTATGCTGAATGGTGACTTGAACACTCATTACTACTCCCTTGAAGATTGCACTGACTTTGTAGAGGCTGTCCAATGCGAGGCGAAGCAGAGTCTGGTTTAAGTCTACTGAGATTGATCCCACGTCCACCTTTAGACTAGAACTTAGATCTTCTTAACCCTACACTCTTTTAAATTCAGCACATTTCTGGTTAGTATAGGAAACACGTACCTTATTGCCAAATCATTCGTATTACACGAAAATCCCCTTTCATCATTAATATGCTGTCAACTGCTAAGTACTTTTGAACAATTGTGTAAGTCCCCTCGTGAAAACAGCAAATCATAACGAGCCGACTGAGTGTATTCCATTGCATTGAAGGAACCTTGGAGTTGAACGTATGATCTCTCTTGCAATCTTAGCGTGCAGAATACTTTGATCAAGAGAGAATGGAGTAGCCGTTGGAAAACTTCGTTATGTGTTGGTGCGGTCACAAAAATCACATCAACAGAACCGAGTACCTAGCGGGCACGAGACTCAAGAGGAGAAGGTTCGGTAATCACTCAGGCTGCAAGAACAAGCAAACCGTCAAAGAAGACTGAAGCAAGTTGGTAAGGAATTGGATGAGGATCTAATTGAAATAAATCAAAGTATTAAAAGAACATATGAGAATCTGACAAGAATAGACACATCCATTGGAAGAGCACACCAAAGTTTGGCGGAAGGAAGGGACGAAGGACCCTTCGGCACCCCGTACGTAGGAAGGTATGATCCTTATAAGAACGAAGATGAATTAAGTAGTAGCATCAGACGTTTTCGGAAGTTGTCCTTATCGGACGACGACGAACGGCTAACGAGTGGAAGATCTAAGCCCATTACTCCGAGGCAGAGAGAGTACCGAAGGGAACCCCAGGAGACTCACGGTGTCGAGGACGCTAACGGAGGACGTGGGAGTGGCCGAGAGTGCAAGTGACGCACCGGAACGTAGTGAGGAAACCAATCTAATCGGGTCCAATACACAAGGAGGACAGCGGGGAAAGATGGTGACTCCGGAGCGGCAGAAGCTGCCAAAGTTTACGGGGAATGGGTCAGAAGATCTAGTACGACATTGTAAAACATGTGAAACTATCTGGATAGCAAGTGGGGAGGATGATCCAGATCAGTGGCTGAAAGCATTTCTAGCGACACTGAGAGATAGTGCCATGGATTGGTACTCTAAATTAGATCAAGCACACAAAGCTACATAGAGATTGTTGAAATAAGCATTTCAAGAGGAGTTCAAACTCCTCCGGAATGATAGCGAGATTGTTGTGGAGATATACAATACCAAGCAAGGAAAGCACAAGAGTGTGCAGACCTATAACCGAAGACTCAAAGATTTGTTGGGGAAATTGGAGGCACAGCCGGCCGACGAGTTGAAGAAAAGATGGTTCATTGAGGGCTTGCTTCCGTCATTAAGAAAGAAAATGAAAGTCGTACCTCCTTCATCGTACGCTGAAGCATACAATCGGGCAATGGACATAGAAAGTGAAAATAAAACATCCTCCCAAGGGAAAAAGAAGATGGACAACGAGGAGAGTCCGAATGATAGCAACAGTGAATCCAAGACCGTACAAGCACTCAGAAAAGATATGATGCGAATGATGAAAGAATTGAAGGTCGTCAAAGAGAGTGTGAGGGAAGCACAAGAACTATGGTGTACAGAGTGCAATGGGGAAGGTCATACAAAAGCGAACTGTCCAAAGAAGATGTTATGTGATATCTGCCAAGTTATGGGACATTCCATCAAGGAATGCCCATACAATTCGAGAGCAAGGGGTACGCAAGTACTCCACTCATGGAGAGCCATCAACACCGCCGAACACACCACCAAATCCCTAGTACAATAGCAATGCATCCCCTAGAGGTTACCGGAGCAACAAAAGTCCGAGAAACATGATACAGTACGATGCAGAAGGAAGGCCCATGTTCCAATGCAAGAAGTGCAACGAATGGGGCCACTTCGCCAGGGACTCCCAGAACAGTCAAGGTTCGGGAGGGAGATTGTGTAAGTGGTGTGGACCAGGCGATCATGAAGATAACGAATGCCCTAAGCAAAAGGGTATCCACATGCTAGAAGTAGAAGAACAAGATGTACTGGCGATCACCAGAGCACAAGCAAAAAAGGCCACTTATCCAGATCCATGTACAGAGAAACAAAGGATGAAGGAAGCAAAAACCAAAGTGGAAATGGCGATGGCGAAGGAAAACAAAGTACCTCTGGAGAAGCTAGGAACCTCTCGGTGATCGGAGGAGGAAACCAACATTGTACGACAGGTACTGCAAACCACCATACCGATCAAAGTAAATGACCACCTCCAGACTATGCCGTAGTTGGGACTTGCAATCACAAACATCGTTGGGGATGGCAAGCAACCACGATCGGAGGACCGAAGGCAAGAATTGGTACCAGAACCGCCACCGTACAGTGAACAAACAATCGACCCAGTATTGCTCACAGCGAACATCGGGAAGATGCCAGCGGTCGTGCATATGGAGATCAGAGGGAATATCTTGACAAATACTATCGTTGACGGAGGATCGGGAGTCAACGTACTACCCGAAGACACATGGAAGAGTCTTGAGAAGCCTACACTCTGGCTGCCAACATTCCAACTGGTTGGCGCTGATCAACATGGTATCAAACCGTTGGGAACGATGATGGCGCATAAGGTGACGATCGGGACACAACACTTTTTTATAAATTTTGTCGTCATCCCATTACAGAGGAAAGCGTACGATGCACTACTTGGGAGAGAATGGCTGATAGCCTCAAAGGCAAATCATAATTGGAAGAGGAACACACTCTCGATCGAGAACAATGGGCGGAAGTACGTCATCAACTTGAAGAACCAAGCCGTGAGCGAAGAATTGGCTTCCTCCGGATCTGAATTGGATGGAGGTGAGTCGGATGTGGACTAAGGAAGGAAAGCTATGGAACCAAACACCGAAGGCATACTTGAACTCGAGAGTTGTTCGGAGGACAAGCTCGCTGAATGGCTTATTTCATTCGCAGATGGAAGACTATGAAGTGTTCCACCGAGAGTGTAACATGTTACAAATCGGGGAAATCAAGGAAGAAGAGAAACAAGGAAGGGCCAGCCAAACACTTCGAGTCGAGTATGGAGAGTACAAAGAAAGAGTATCAAAACTGGACGATACGCCAGTCCACAAGTCTGAACAAGTACGAGATGAAAAAATTGTGTTGGAGTTAAAAAATGAAAAGTATGAAAAAATTAAAAAATTAGAAAAAAAGAAAAGAGATGAAGAGAGAAGAAAGAAATAAAAAATAAAGAAAAATGGAAGAGAAAATGAGAAAAAACAAAAAATGAAGAAAGAGGGAGTAATAATAAAAGAAAAATAAAATTTGGGAAGAGAAAAATTGAAAAGAAGAAAAGAAAAAAATTGAATATTACAAAAGTCATGAAGTTGGAAAAAGTAGAAAAAATT